>JWZT01003067.1:23496-92345 GCA_000827895.1 Thelohanellus kitauei | reverse complement strand
CTAGCGTTTAAACAGATTTTATGATATCATAAAATTTGATGACGGTATCTTCACTTGATTTTTCTTTCATTTATAAAATTTGAACCAAACACATGTATTAGGACGAAAATATATGATATATGACAACACGACAATCTGGATATATAACTACATTGTAATTTAAAACCCTGAATTTGTGCCTATCTCGTATCAATCTACTGATTTTTCTTATTTTCTATATTAATCAAACGTTGTATTTAATTATTACATATTTTAAAGATAAATTTTGACTAGACTATGACATTTGAATTTTTGGCGATGATAAAATATTTGCCTGTATGTTCAAACATATTTTTTTGATATTTATTGATGAAAGAAGGTTTCAGAACTGTATCTATTCAAACAATGACGATGAATTTGAGAACTGCCACTATGCCACTAAGACAATTCTATGTGAAAGGGATTTAAATATCAATCAATGTGTAGAATTATTGTAATAGCTCTTTAAATTTCGCTGTAGTCAAAAGTATATTTGTATTGACGTATATAAAATTTTTCATTATCCTTGCAACCTACCGTGGATTCTCTGTGGTCTATGTTTGATTAATTTTATTTAGTGTGTTTTGTAATAATGAAAAATAAAATTTCAAAATAAATCATATGATTAACATTCATTGTAATTCAGTAATATTTATGAATATTTTACATATTTTGTAATTTATTCCTGTTAATCAAGATGTTCCATTCTGGGTCTTGGACTCTTTTGAGATAATATTTTTGAAAAAATAAAATTCATGTATTCTTATCTTAAGAAATATTCGAATAATGATTGATAAAACATATAAAGCAACCACCGACAATATTATGATAATTATCTTTTTTGTTGTCTGGTCTTTTTCAGGAACGATGAATAATTGAATTGTTTTAGAAAATGGACTACACGATTGATTAAAAACGGGTGATGGACATGCGGCAACCTGATTATTAATGACATTACATGACATTCCATATTTGGACCGATATCTATTTCTAACCAGCTATAAATCGTAAAATTTCTTTTGACCAGTGTATGGCTTTTACATTCCACCTAAATTATTCATATGTGTACGAAAAATATTCTCTGTATGCAAGCGTGATTATCCGATTCCCATGACAGCATACGTCTATTTAAATCATAATGAGGATTTCTTGGTGTATGGATTTTAGTTGGGATATATTTATAAAAGCGGTATTGAATGTTATAATTAAATGTATTTTTTGCGGTTATCATATAACGGCCGCATTCAACGTGACCTTTAACTTGAATTTGGGAATGTTGAACGATTTCATCCATTATAAGAGATTTTCTATCCCTAGAATTGAATGAGTATGAAGTACAGATCTCTGATAATGACTTGGAATGAATGCGCTATGTCTTTGATATTGAATGAAAACTCTGCATTTCCATTATCTGTTAAATCGAAACTAATTGTCCTTGAAAAATTTTGAGAATCTAATAATGACGATATATACTGCAAAGTTCGTATTCATCAGATCCATCGACACAGTCCTCAAAACCATCACATATTTTTGACAAACATACACTTTTTTTCTTATTTTTACATTCGATGTAAACATCTTCAATACATTGAGGAGTGTATATTATAAAATATTATAATACCTTTACAGTTGTTTTCGTCTGATCGATCAGAACAATCATTAAATCCGTCACAAATTTCTTCTTTGCTATAGCATGATTTTCGGTCAGCACACGTAAAATTCTTAGACGGATGACATGCGGGTTTATAACCTTAATTAATAAATTGAAAAGTATAAGAAAAAATTTTGATTTTTATGACGTGTATTGTTTTTGCAAGAAACTCTTTTGAAGATATTCAATGAAAAATGTACAAAAAATCTTCTATATAATGTGCACGGATATATCTCACGTGATAATTTCAAAAAATTGAAAATTTCAATGGAATTACAAGATCAAATACTAAATTAATGTAAATATTAGGTCTTTGTTCGAATTCAGTTAATATTCTGCGCATTCAGTGCTTTTAGAGCCAAACACGCAACATTTCGAAAAAAATGTATTTAGTGCATAAAAAGCGATATCGGTATAAAATCCGCTGCGTTTCCACTTTGCGTAAAAACTGCCTTGTTAAAGTCACGATAATACACTAAACGGAAAGAATTCAAAAATAGCTGCAATCTTGTTCCAGCCAATGGTTTTAACTATTGTGGAAAAATGCGCGACACATAGTGCCAAAAGTATAGAAAATACTGTACCGATGAATCGAACACACTTATTTACGTAATATCACTTTCATTCATGTGCAACATATAATACTAGTAGCATTATGGCAGAAATTTTGAGGACAGTATTTACGTTAGGGGAGGTAAGAGAATACGAAGTGTGGAACCGTTGCAATCATATATCAAAAATGCAATACACATCAAATAAATTCCCATAAAACAAATATTAGATTTTATTAACATTTGTTATCTGCCTATCAAGCATTGTATCGGTTTCGATAGAGATAAACATTGATGACAGAGTCATGTAATTTCTTCACAGTTTCCATATATTATTTTATGTTTTTTGAAAATTTGAACTCCGTTAATATTTAGAGATAAGATGAATCTATGAATGAGGTTTCGCGCATATCGTTTATAAATAAGACTAATAAATATGTTTCTACGAAATATAATATGTTTGTAGGAGCATATGAGAATGCGTAAGTCAGAAAATAAAGGTGAGAAATCGATCTCATGAATAGAGATTTGAACGATTTTAGGGGATAGATTTTCGAAGACATAATGCACCAAGGTTGTTTAATTCCTCAACCAGTGTATATGGAAAAATTAATACATCAAAATATGGCTTGTCAAATCTTGACCATTTCTCAAATTATACATTTGTAATAAAAATGTTTTTGACTATTCTGAACGTGTTGTTATTGGATTTGTCATTTGATTTTTACATTTCCATCAATGCCTTTTGTTCCATAAATAAATTTAAAAGGTGGTTTAGAGATATAATGAATCGTGTAAATAATTTAGAAATTAAATTAGGTTCATTTCGCTTATTCAGTGTTTATGTTTTTTGGTAAAACATAAATCTATGTGATGATGGTTGTCAAATATTCTGACGCTCAATATCGACATGGTTCACATTTGGGGTTAACCAAGTGTAATTCCAAAAAAACCACTAAGATTGGAATATTATTATATAAATTTATAGCAAAAGTATATTATCCATCATTTGTTTAATCCTTAAGGACGGTTCGACCATGCTCAAAACGTACTGATAAATACAGATCGATTTAATTTGAGACCACAGATTAAGAGAAGATGATTTATTATCTAATAAAACCTTTGAGTGTCAAAAATATCATAAAAATGCTATGTTTTAAAAAATTCTTAAAAAATATAAACATAAAATAAACCATACCACAATTTTTCTCATCAATATAATCTGAACAATCGGAAAAGTGATCGCAGATTTTGTGAACTTCAACACATTTTATATTGGGGCATTGAACCAAGCAACTCATATTTGGAGATTCGAAAACTCTGACATTGCCTGTTAACAAAATGCACAAATACATGCTCTTTCATCGCTAAAATCGTTGCAATGATAAACGGTATCACACATTTGATGAGGGTAAAGACACGTGCCATCGTCACAATATGCACCATACACTGCGCATCGTTTCTCTGGAATCAGAATTTCAAAAAACCTGAGCAATCCTGTTCATCGCTAAAATCGCCGCAATCATCTGATCCATCACAAACATTCGAAGAACTGATACATTTTTGATTGAAACACTCAAACATACCCCCTCTGCATCTTGGCAATACTTGCATTAGTTGTGAATTTACCATTTTCACAATCAAATTCATCTATGCCGTCGCTACAATCCTTTTTTCCATCGCATATTTTATCGAACGATAAGCATGTTTGGTCGATAAAACATATAAATTGGCCAGTTTCACATTCTTCGTCATCATTTTGTTACTTTTCGGACAATCTCTTTCATCCGATCCATCTCGACAATGATTAATTCCATCACATCGGTATATTTGATGAATACATTGTTCGTTTGTGCATAAAAATTCATTTTGTCTACAAACTATTGTTCAAAATTTATTTACTTGAGCATCCTTGATTATTCACGTCACATATACATTTGCCTGTCATTTCATCCAAAATCATCAAATCAGGACATCCACATTGGAATTTTTTGGATTTGTTCGTTGAACAAAAATATTCACAGTATGAGTATTTGCAATCAGTTTGCATCACTAACAGTTAAGAATATGAAATGAAATTTGGTATTCAAACAGACTAATGTTCAAATTTTTAAGATAATTTATCAACAGACTAACATAAAAACACATGGTTGAGACTTTAAAAAATTTAAATTCGCCCGTATACACACTTTCGTAAATTTTTCGAATAAATCGTTTAAGAATTTTAGAAGCTAAGTAAAATGTATTTATATCACGAATTTCATATTAGATTTTTCAATTTCTGGCTATCTGTCAAAATACTTCTTCTTCGATTTTATTGTTCTGGAATATAAATCGATAGATTTATTGATTTATCTAGTTAATCACAACTTTTATGACAAAATGAATCAATAAAATTCGCAATACAATATCATTTATATCACATTTTTTATTTTAAAGCCAGAAGTATTTGTTGGGATATGGTAACCATATCCATTTTTATTATATCATTATTATATCAGAATTTTAATTCAATATGTCTTCAAAATATCCTATCCTTATTGATAGAGTTTGATAAATAGAGACTATGGCGATGTTGTTATATATTCAAATAGCCATACAAAACATGCTGTCTACCCTATATATGTTTGGAAAAGTAATTTTTTTTTAAAAATTATAATCAGTTTATCTCAAAGGCTGTTAAATATCGGCAAATTTCGTAACTAATCTATTACTCAAACCGTTTCATCAATTTTTGTTATGAATCTCATCACACATCAGCCATGGATTGTACATATTTTGAAAAAAACAAATATACATTTGCATTTTAATTAGTCTATTTTTATAAAAAAGCATTCAACATATTTTGCGACAATCCAATCCTAATCAATAATATCTTGTATTATTTCTGTAATATAAGTGATTAAAGTATAAAATATATTCAGGACATTCAGCATACATGAAGATTAGATATTTTTATAGGAATTAAAACTAAAAAAGATGATTAGGCAATTGGTAATTTTTCAGTTTTGATTATATTTCTCATATAAAATTTAACCATAATCAAGAATTTTGTAAATGTTTTGGTTCCGGTTATTTTAAAAATGAAAATATTTGGCTATACAGTCAAACAGAATTTTTTTTTGGAAAATGAAAAGTTGTATCAATAGCGAATAGTACGGTTATCATAGAATTTCCCCATATTCGAAAAAGATAGATAAAAATATTCATGAAAACAAAATATAATATAACGATTATTTGATTTAACTGAGGTAGACATTGTTTATTTCAGAGAATACAAGAATTAGTCTATTGTCGTGAGGAAGATATACTATTGGGAGGCATTTCGAACATGTAGAGCAAAGGTAGACAACCGTGTGTCCGTGGTGCCATGGCGCCCGCCGAAATCTAAAGAATAAAAAAATTGCTACAAACAAATTTAATCGATACCGGATTTGGAAAGATAACTGGTATTTGGCTGACAATAGTACGTTTTTGAATAAATGCATTAAGACTCAAATTAAATATGGAATTTATTCAAATAATTAAAAACCTGATTAGCTGTGACAAAACCTATCGGTTATTTCATATATATATACTCTCTTTAGGCGCTAAAAAAAATAAAGGAAATCTGCAATCATTGATTTGGCGTTCTACAAAGGGCCAAATATCGGGATGATATTATCAGCAATGGACTTTATTGTATTCAGAAAGAAACCACACTTTGCGAAGATATGAGTGCAGAACATTTTATGCAGTACATACAAAATTTGGATTATTGTTTTGCACCTATTTTGGAGGACCGTGCTAATTCAATTAGGACATTAGCATGTTTCTAAATGGCTGACGATGTTTTCACGATGAATCACTGTCTGTGAGCAGGAGACATATTTTTACTAATATCCTTCTATCATGTAAAAACTCAAAAAAGATCAACGTTTGTAAAAACCAATTACATCACTATTTATTAGTCCCTGCGAATATCTTTTATGTGGATACCGTCATTAATAATCTTTCGCTAGATGAAAAATAGGTTTTTATTATTTACACAGAAAATATAGTGTAGTGTGTTAGATGAAAAATAAGATCAAACATTACTGTGTTATAAATATGTCCTTATTGCTGCTGATTTTTTTCATTAAACGAATGATTTTTGTTGCATAATTGAGTTAAATGCACACGAGATATACCAATTTATACACGCTGTATCCCAGAATAGATCCAAAACTTTGTATGTTTAATGAGTCTTATAAACGACATTTTTTCAAAATCGGTCATAATTTTCAGACCAATTCTGCCAATAGTTTTCACAAGCCGGAAAAAGTCATAAATTTTTGAAATTAAAACTGTAAGACCGACTGATTTAAATCGAGAAAATTATCGATATTAATTCCCCTACGTTCAGCGATGGTATGATCACTTCATTAGAACAATCTAAGCAAAGTAAGATTAGAGAGTAATCTCGCGGATTTGAAGTCTATACAATTCCCCTGCTCTCATAATTTTTCCGTTTTTTGAAATATACTAAGCAATAGTATGATACAGGACAAAATTAAAGTTTTGTGTATTTTTTTTTAACTATTGAGATTGTTATTATATTATCACAAAATGATTTAAAGACGAAGAATCTACCACTTAAATATTGACAGGAAGAAACATAAATTTTATTCCATATTAGAGATAAACCTATTTTTCGGTTTAGCGGCAAAATTGTCGCAGTTGCGAAAAAGACATAGCATTGAGCTGGACTTACAGTTAACACATTTAATTAATAGCACAATCTATCCACTTAACTCAGAAAGTTGAAAATACATCAAATTAAATTCAACTTGCATGTCCAAAAGTGATTTTTAACAATGAATTGATGAAATCGAAAATGCAACAATAGCTTCTTTGAAAATTTCTCATATGCTTGAAAAGAAGAAAAAGCCTTTCCTTGATCGAGAATTTTTCCATGATACATTTCTGTATTGTTTCGTTTGCATTTTTGAAGGGGTTTCAAAAAACGAGAAATTATTAAGTAATAAAAGAATTACAGGTGTTTAATAGCACCATCATAAAAAGAGTATAAAACATTTCAAAAGATTTGAAAATTTAATTATAGAGAGATTTGGATAACTGTGAATGGCTCTTACTACAATTTAACTTTTCCAAAGACAAATCAGACACGATAGAGTGAAATTTAATGTTGAAAATGATATTTTTTCAGTTAAGCGCCAGAGAAGGATTAGTAAAATTATTACCTATAAAGGACCAACGATGTTTAAAAGAAATAGCAAATGAAATGAGGTTCCAAATACCATATGGAAATGTAATATAATTAAGTAATTTTCATTAAAATATATACGTCAGTATCTGTTAACATTTTATGATTTTTTCAATATTTTGTTACGTAATGTATATCATTGAAAAATACCAAAATACAAATTAACATTGTACTAAATGGCACCCACAAACTTTTCAGATTACTTGAATGTGCTTTTGAGTGACAAAGGTCTGGTATCCATGATGTAGAGTATAAATCAAATTTATTATTCAAAAATGCGATAGCGTTGTATTTGGTGCGAATACACACTGCCAATTATAAGATTTAAACATTTAGTTTGAGAGAAATTTTTGATTTAATATGTTATTATTGGTATTATCTTATTAAAAAATTATTTTTTTGGAAATAACTGTATTTAATAGAGATACCTGATTTGACTATAGATTCATAATTTGACTTTTTGACATTTCCAAAAAACAGAAATGATTCTAATTTTAAACCATATGATGTTATGAATCGATCTTTTGTTTCATGCTTTAACATTTTCATCCTTTTCGGTATGTTTCGCTCCTTATGTAATAAAATATTCACCAGAATTTTAACAGTATCTTCTAAATCCGACTCTATCAACTTTGATTCAGTGTATAAGTAATATGTATTTTCAGAATGACCAACTTCTTGAACTCGTTCATCAACCTCAACTGACCGTATCTCATCCCCAAAAGTCGTCATAATATGAACTGTGATTTTTTTAGTGTTTTTTTCGATGTTAGACACGTATATTTGGCTGATTTAACATTGGTCATACTCAGTATTGACATCGAGCTTAAAATAATATATCAAATTCTGTGTTCTGAATATGGTCATTCGTGTATATAAGCGACTGTGCAGAACAGTTATTTTATTCTTATCGTAATAATATAAATGGCTAGTTCTTGGATCAAGTTCGAATCCAATAATATTTGAATCAAATACAACCAGTTCCCACTTTTTATCCAACTCTTTTTGTGTAGAATAGCATTTCCTAACGATTCCTTTTTTGACGTGCCCATAGATGCATTTAGCAAATTTATCAACTTTCACGTCAAATATCCTCTCTTTAAATTGTAGTTCTTGTGGGAATTCGTGTATCTGTTCAGATTTTTGGTAATTTGTATAAAAGTACAGCTTGTTATTAGACAATAGAGAGATCGTATTATAGGATACTAATTATCAGACCGAATACATTGATACTGGCATATTTCTAATTCTTGATCTGCCGAATAATCATCCACGCAAATATTATCGTGAGATTTTTTGACCCTATTATCATTAATATCATTTACGGAAAGACAGTATTTACAAATTGGTTTGCTTTTATACACATTTTTTTATATGATTCTCTAACATAATAATCTGCTGCATAACATTTCGATTCGATTGATTCCGACAGGTAGTTGCTATTTGATTAGTAGTGATAATAAAATATTTTGTATATCGAACATAGATTTATTCATTTATATAAATGAAGTAATCGATTTAAGTAATTTGTAATTGCGCGTCCCCACAGTTTGAGATCAATTTAAGGTTTCTTTTGAACATTTTTTAACAAATCAGTCTATCGTGATCATATATTGAATATTTACCCTTGTTTTACACATCCATTTAAGGTTACAGCTATTACAATCTTTAAAAAAATGTTATCGAGAGGACTAGAAAATTCAAGATCGATATATTTCCTTTCTATTCGAAACCATTTAGAGAGATCAAAAAAAATATTGTTCTTATGATAATATCAGTAATATTTAAGCTAAATAATGTGGATTTATCAATTTTTAACACCCACAGTCTATGGAAAACAATCTCGAGATGTGTGAATGAAATTTATATCTAATCCTATGTTAACTTATTACCATGTATAAAAGCATTTAACCAAGAATAAAAGTAGGAATTCTCAATCGGTACTGAAAATATAATTATCGTTGACAACTGGAACTGTTAAACTGATATTAACTACCTCAAGGATCCCAGCCTATACTTTTATTCAAACGGGTTTTTATGTGTATTTGTAAAAGAGGTTAATGAGGTATGACGTTTTTGTTGAATATATCAATAAATTATGTTCATAATCATTAATTAAGTTGCATATGATATGGGATTTTAGAAATCACTTATTGACCAACAATGAACCTTTAATTTAAAAACAAATTAACACAAAAAGGACCCGATTTCAAAATTTATTACTGAACGACACGGATACAAAAGATATGACATTATATTTCTGACATTCACAATAAACAGATATGGTCATTATATAACTGCAACAGCTACGATATTATTCATTTTTAGAGTTATTTAATTGAGACGAGGTAAGATAACAGATATATCGCTTTATATTACAATTAATTTTTGTGTTTCATGTTTAAATAGTATACTAGAAACGATTAAGATAAAAATTATTTGGTCATTATGGCCATATTAAGCCAAAAATATTTTCTTGAATATAAACAAAATGAAAAACATTACCATCTGTAGTCCTCAAGTTCACATGTGCAAACGTGCGAAGAAATATTTGGAAGAACCGAATCCGAAATCCTACAATGTGACGTTGGTTTCTTGTAATAATTAAATCCTCGTCTGCCAAGGAAACATTGGTTTCTAATTTGAGATCCAGGTGTATAAATATCGTAGTCTGAAATTTGACACTGCTTATCTGTTGGTATAAATCAAAAAATTTACTTAAGACGCCTGAAAAATCGAGAATCGAGAGATAATATTCAGAACCACCCTTTCCGAATATCATAGCAACATTGTATTTAAATCCTGCGTCTGTTCTAATATAAAGTAATTTTCTATCTGATTTCCCATAATTTAATTTTTCCCAAGTCATGCCTGTATCCAAACTCACACTATTTTCACGATATTAAATACTGTAAATACTTGCTCTCTTCAATCCCCAATAAAATCTCTCCTTTGTTTAGAATTTCGATCATTGTGAATTTTGTTTGGGGCTGAGTTCAAGAAAAAGAATACATATATCCAGGTCAGACCGCCATCATCAGAAACCATCAACCTTGTTTCTAATACTATATTGTCTTTGGTTATTGTACCTAAAATAAATATTTTTTCACATGGAGCGACGATGATCAATGGATTGGAGGGCGAATATTGCAGAACATCAGAAAGAAATTTATCACCAGGAAGTATAGAAATATCACATTGACCCTGGATCGAACAATCTTGTTACTGATTTGCATTGAGTATATTCTTTATTTTTTAACTTCAGATACGACCAACCTTTCCCGCCATTATACGAAATGAACGTTTTCAAAGTTTCATGTTTTCCAAGATAATTAATTGTTTTCGTTAACAAAATTACCCCTGGTAATCCTTCCAAAACATGAAAATATCTTTTTCCTTCCGCGTGATTTCTGATGAAGATCAGATTTACTTCATCAAATCGAGTAGATCGGCATCAAAATAATCAAATTTCAAGTCATCAATATCTGCCACATAAACTTTATTAATTTTATTGTGAAGAAGAGTCAAAATATAGATCAAATTGTTAGAAATTGAGAATTCTAGAACGGACTTTATCTGATTGAAAAAAAGACATACGTGATCAACATTATCTATCCGCCTGCCATGCCATGTTGAAGAAATGATAAATTTCATCCTGAAAGTGTCGAGATACTTATATTAATATTGGCATACTTTTACATGTAACCAAATTATATTTTTGGTAATATCATACTGGATTACATTTTCTTCTTCAAATAACCTTTGTTTAGTAGTCAATAAATATGATTTTAGTTCGTCGTTTTTACCAAGTGGGCTACACCCAGTACACAGAAAAAATAGTTGAGTCTTATTAAACCATTTCGGATCAGAAGCTCTTGATGATACAAAGGACCATTCATGGGCCTTAAAATCGTAAACATATAACTAAATTTAGATTTTTGAATTTACATCTTTGCGTTTGGTAAGCAGCGCCAAGTTGTTTTTTTCGAATTCATCAAGGTAAATGTCTTCCAATAAACTAAAACGGTGGCCTTTAAACTCTTCGTCTCCCTTTGTCTTCATCAACATATAATTTATATCTTCGTCATAGACAAATAAGGCACCAAATGAGCACCATATTCTTGAAAGGTTAACCTGTTGTCTGTCTTCTCCAGCGAAAATGTTAATCTTATAAAATTTATGGCTGGTCATATGTATCATGAACAATCCTAATGAAGTTCCATTGATTTTTGGATCATATGCAAGGAAATATACAATATTTTTTTGTTTGTCGTGGCAGATCGTAAATTGAACATCTTCATTACCCATGTCTAAAAGTGTCTTTTTATTAAATTTTTGTCTTACATGGTAAATATCAAAACTATACCCTAATAAGTTTTCGGTACTCGTTTCGGGAGTCAATTCTTGGATCGAATGAGTAAAGTTAAATTTTAGATTTTCTTTATTCGTCGCTGAATTTGATATAAACACAGAGCTCAAAATAAGCAGAACTATTGAGTTTAACTTCATCGCTAATTTCCGTTCCTATAAATTTGAGACAGAGTCAAAGATGCTTATATCAATAAAATTAATAGGATTACTTATATAATTAAAAACGATGTTTTTATGAGTTATCTAATCTCAGTATTTATTCAAAATTATGTTTTTTAATTCATAATAATGTATATTCGTACATTTGATGTACGTCTCAAAATGGAATTTATTGTTAATATAAAATCATTTTTGTGTCATAATCAATTTATCAGCATTATGAAATAACATTTTCGATTATGTGACACCAAAATAATACTAATATATGATTAATCTCAGTTTATCTTGAGAATAATTATGTAACATTTGCGAAAAACATAAATATTATCTTGTCTTAAATCCCTAATGACCAAAAATGTCCTTCGCTACCTATACTATATTGAAACATAACAATCATGGGTTTAATTAATTAATATCTACTTAGCGTATCCCAAACTTCAGCATTAGAAATTGTTATGTGCTACCAAAGTAATGTAGGGCTTTTTTTTCAATCACGAGAGGCTCCATCGAATACATGGTGAAGAGATTCTACTAAACAATAAAACATTATAATTATCTACTTAAAGCGAAGAGTATTGTTTATTATAACATTACATCTAAAGAATTACTATTTATTTGTCAAATTTTAGTGATTGAAATCGAATCATTTGTTTCAAGAAGATAGGGATTTTTGTAAAAATGTTCTGTCATTCTCATTCATAAGCTCCAATTTTTGGGTTACTTATTGTTTCATAATATTTTGTAAAAATAGCAGAAATATCAATAACAATAATTTGAAAATATGTTTGTAAATTCTTATTGATTAGACGAAAATCTATTTACGTAAAGATAAAATCTGTAATAAACATGTTTAATGAGACATTTCGGGGCCATTTATAATATAAATGTAAATAATGAAAAATGATAGGCGCCTACATAGATTAGTTCTAAAATATAATATAAACAGCGCTGATTAACGATACAGAATTTATAATAATGCCTTCGTCAAACCATATTGCAAAGATATTTTGATCTATTAGTTTAATTGAGTCGTCGAAACAGATTCTCCTATATTTTCAAAAGAATATGTAAAATTGTTCATAGATATATTGTTTTTCACTCAATTTCGGAAAAAATCTTTAATATTTATTTTATGAGAAACATTCTTTCATAAAATCAAAATCATCAACTTGTTTTATTAATATCATTGGTATTTGTATCTTAAAATCTTTCTATTGTATTTGGGTCAGATAGATGATAACAGATTGTTTGAAACATTTTCGATAAAACATATCAAATCAATTTACGATATTACGTAAGCGACCATCAATATTTAGCAAATATAAAATTAATTTTCGGAGTATCTAAACTAAGAACTGCATGTATGTCAGTTATGGGCACAATTCGAAACAAACGCTTCAAGTTAAATCATGCCGTTTTTTGGCTGCACAGGGTGCTCTTAAACGATCTTATTTATATGTACAATAAAAATAAAAATATTTCACTTTTTTTTATAATTTTAATTAAATCGAAATATTAGAGTTTTGATTATTAAATCCAATATTGAAATTTCATTATTTTTAGATTTGTTAAGTATCTATATTTTATATATGCCCATAGATCACTTTTCGCGTAAAATGTTTGCTGTTTTTCACTTTCGAAGACATGATGGAATTTCGATAATATTTTTATATGGGGATTTGTATATTTGTACCCTACAATATATTTTACTAAGTTAACTGCTATTTCATATCCACTGAACTAGATCTAACAGTTCAAAATATCCATTCGTCATCACATTTAAAATAGAAATTTTATAAATTGTAACTTTGTCGATAGATTAAGAGAATATCTTTACGATTATTCTTTTTATCTCCATTTTAGGCTAGTTTATCCCCATTCACACTTTTTGCATTTGATATAGCCCAAATTTCAAAAATATAAGCCGAACGCTGATTTTTCAAGAAAATCTATTCAGCTGAAAAAATAGGCTTATACCATGTATATATATCCAAAATAATATCACAGATTTGACTATAAAAAATATTGCATATTTAAAAAATATAACACTTATAAAATTATCGAATTTAAAACTCATTTTTTAAATTTACAATACAGTGATACTGGCATATTTTCGCGTTGACACTGAGACCCCTAAACATCAAATGATATAATTCTCTAAAAAACTGTTACGTTTATTAGAAATGTCTTATGAATTCCAACATACCATTAAGCCTTATTCCAACATTTAATACATATATTTTCGTCTAGTTGTTCATATATTGAATATTCACAAATTTATTATCCTTTAGAACAAAAATATGAGCGATAAGCTGCGAATTAAAACATAATATATACAATCCTGATAATTCGTTGATCAGATCTCAATAAAAGAATGCCAATACTATTTCAGTAATTCGAATCTCATTTCACTTAGACTGCATTTACATGCTTGATTTGAATTTAATTCTACATTAATAATATAAATTCACTGATATGGTTAATCAAGCCAATGTGTATTTATTTAGACAATATATTTTTATCATTTCGACCTTGAGTGGAAGTTTGTTATATTCGGTTATAGTCACAACACATTTAATTTACGATTAACATATATTTTTTATAAAATATTTACTCTTAACCATATTAATAATTTTGTTTAATTATATTCCATATTTTGTTAACTTTTAAAAAGTCTTTCAAAGTTTAGATTTAACCATTCGTCTAATTTTAAACATATCCAGCCAGTGATTATTAAATGCGTGTATAAAAATTTTCTTTCTATAAAACGAGTGCGATTTCATACCAAAATTATAAATTCAGCGTATTATTTTTTCGATTAATAAATTGTCATGACTTTGGCATGGTAATTGTAAACTCTCTTTGACCTTTGATAATTGTGAATAAGAAGTTGAACATTGAAATTCTATTCTTAAGGCAAGGCGATTAAGAAAAAGTGAAAAGTGGTCTATTTCTTGATGACGTTAAAAAGTGACTTGTTTGCGGCTCCGAGATATTTCGTATGTTTTTTCTCTCAGATTTATAATATTTAAATTCATAATCGTAAGTGCTAAATACTAAATACTTTGATCAAATCCAAGTGATTTATCTTAAAAATGATGCTCTTGTGTGGAAAAAAAATTCTGATAATAAAATCTAAGCTAGTTAATAACGTACAAACATTTTTTGATTCGTATTTTTTTTCAAATGTCGGAAATCGGTTAATAATTCTATACAAAGAGCGATTTCGTTCGTTACAGTTCGTATTTTATGAAGTATTATATAACGATTATATTTTCTGTTTATATAGAGTAGAGGTGCCCGACTTTTATTAGTGCGGCCGCATTCGGTAAATAAATTTCTTTTTGGGCCCGATTTCATTGGGAAAGCTTAACACCTATAGAATCATAACTAATAATATAACAAAATATATAAATTTTTATCTTTAATTCATTTTAAATGTAAATGAAAGGGGTGAGCCTGAATACTTTCGATGACTTTTCGATATTAGATTTGATATTTTTGTAGCTAGCCTCATTATTGAGCAGAGATTTTTGCACTTAAAACACCAGTAGAATTTATTTTTGTTTAGCTTTGTTATCTAAAAGGATTTCTCCCATAGATACATGCTTCTAAATTGTTACAACATCTTACAAACCATTTCTTTGATATAACGGTAAGTGTTTCTGTAATAACTTCAATAAAATCATGAAATTATTGTGTTTTCATATTTTGATATAAATTGAGCTCAGCGCTGAATATCACTCACCTCTAATTAGCAGGTATAATGTAAAGATTCAAATCGGCATGAAAACGAATTACGGATGTAATTGAACATATCATTAGGCTGTCTCGAGCCTGTGAATCTTCGATTTAATACTTCCATCAATGTTTGGCGATCCCAGTGGTAACATCTAAAATCGCAATCTAATTTGTTATAAAAAAGTTAATACGACTATAAAATTAAAAAAAATTCAAGCCTGAAAATAAGCAGATAATAGTATTCAATTATGAGTGAAGGATTGTAGCTCCTGATACATGCCGAATATAACGAATCTCTATTCTTGTAGGTCCAGGATGAATGTATTCAAATCTACTGTCATCTATGTTTAAACACACTTTCTCTACCATACTTTGTCGTTAAATACGGACGTGTCTTTACCTTTTGACTAATTGAATTCCAAAATTCCATCTTTTAAATCCATAGGTGCTTTCGACAACCATTAAAGACCGAGCAAAAATATCCTTATCATACACAATATCGCGATATCTGGCTTAAATACAATTATTAAATAATTTTAAACCTCAATAGTTAAGTATTCTGGATCTTATAAAAATTCACAGGCTTGAAAATAAAGTTAAGAAAGTGATGTAATTTAAACGATCGAGAGCTTAAAAATTCATGGTGAATCACAGAGTTATATTGACGTATAACCTCAATCGAAATTCCGAGTCCCCTTAATGCCGGAGCCAAATAGCAATAAACCACTATTTTCTTCCAACCATTGATGGCGCCCAATCCATAGTAAGGCTAGAAAGCGTTGACCATCTAATTTGTAATTTCTACTGAAGAGAGATCACTGCTAGTAGTATATCTTTAACAGACGTTCGACCATGAAGTGAGGCTATGGCATCGATTTTTATGATAAATTTGGAATCTTTCGTTAACTGAACGCACAAAGACCAAAAGCTGGTCTGTGGCAAATTTGTGTCAGCTTACGTTAACAGCCAGAAAAAAAACTTGTAATGCGCAAATTTATCCCAAATTGTTCAAATATCTCCTTTGATAGGTCTTCGACTCTTCGCTGAATAGTTGATCTTAACAGATAATTTTTTTCAAAAGATTAGCCATTTCTGGGGATAACTTTGCGCAAACAAATTTATGCATTCCTCTATGAAATCAACATCAATAATTGGACACTAGCAGCTTGCAATTATATATGCTTGTAAACAGCTTGATATGAACAACGATTGTAACACTTGTTGTCTTCATGTTTGCACACGAAAAAACTATTGCTCGGTATTTACCTGCTTTTCAAAAAAGATTATTTTTATCATTACGATCCCAGCAGTTCAAGTTATCTAATTTTTAAGCATGTTTAGAGTCGTAATGCTGCCTGCAGTAATAATTTGAGCAATTAAATCCAATTCGAACGAATTATACACTTGGAGGTTTGTCTGAAATTGTACATAAAATAATTTTTAGTCCCATATTTTTTTAATTGACGGTTCTCATTGATGATCTTTTGCTTTTGACAGTCAGGTTTAGACATAAATACAAGACAAGGAATAAAATATCGGTAAAAAATGGTTACAATTATGATCTAGCCAAATGAGCAGATTCAAATGTTCTTCGCGATTCGCACAAAACGTATTCGAACCCTCAAGTGGCCCGCCGGCTGCTGTTTGTGCCACTCTGATATAGTGAGTATTCTAAAAAAGTGAAAATTTTTTTGGTTGCATTATAAATTATTTAAATGATTCAAACGTATTAAAATTTTAAACAAATAATCAGCAGCATATTATCTTATTAAAAAGTTGTTTTGCACATATGTGTATCAAAAAACTGTTTGGATATCGCTATAATGATTATTAGTTCTTAGCTTAAGGCGTAAAAAACCATGTTTACAATGAGAATGACTTTATGTTCATCCTATTCCTTTACCTATGTCTATCATATCAGAAACCATAATTGGCTCATACAGTGTTTTATGGGAAAAATGATTTTAATACTTGTTTATTTAAGTATTAGATTTATTGTTAGGATCATAATCGAATTAGAATTTCGTTAAAAATAAATTCAAATATAAATGTATTATCTGCATATTAAAAATGAAAAATGTTTTAAATATATTTTATCTCAAATAAATATTCCAAATTCAGGCTTTGACACGATGATAATATTAAATCGTTTTCCTCGATTGAGAAATACATCTTTTCACATCTTGCTAGATATTTTCTCAAGATTCATCGAACTTTTCTTTTAATTATACAATATTTTGAATATAAGATTTAAAAATCTATTCAAAGAATAAAAGCATTGCAAAGTCAACAGGATTTAAATCTTGGCGTTTCGGTAGCCATATAGTCGGACCAATGAAATCTGGTGTGCTCTCAATTTAAATATTTTGTATCTTCGTCCAACCTAGAAAGATGTTTACTTATTTAGTTTCTAATTTTTCTTAAATTTTGTTTATCTTGTGGATGTTATGACCTTTGCTTTTTATGAGATTGTAAATGGATATCATCTTTGACAAATGACTGTTTAGAACATTGCTTTATATGAGTTTCTACTGATATTCGATGAACGCTTAGATGTGTTCAAGGCGAATATGTAGACTGACGATATATGCTCTATTTATTTACGTTTTCATTTGTCCAAATAGGTTATCGTTTCCATTCCACGGGTTTTCGAAAGGCAGAGCTTGTTTAGACCATTTTTCTAATGAATCAATCAAATGTTGATTTCGATCGTTTTTATTTCGAAATATACTCAGAAAACTATGTCTTCATTTTTTTAATTCCTTAAGTAAAAGCGTAGTATCATCCTGTCTTCTGGAAAATTTTGAGATTGGAGTGCTCTGAAGAATACTCTAGTGTTCATTCCGAATAGAAATTACTCTATTGTGACAGACACATTTATATATGTGCATCCCTATCTGAAATATTTTTTTTTATTGCCCCAAAACGCGGCATAAGCTGATAATGTTACATGATATGATATATGTTCGACGCAAATAAACTAATTTGATCAACTCAAATAAACATCTCTTCATTAACCCTGTTATGTATGCTTTAAGCTAGGATAGAAAAATATTTATTGCGAAGTCTAATTAGTCTATGATACGATTAATTCTAAAATATTTTTTTAATATATTATATGCTATTTATTTTAGGATAACAAATTTCAAAACGTTTGGATTTTATTTACTCGATATATCATACAAACAAATTGGGTGTCTCTTTTTTTGGGAAACAGTTTATATTTATGTTTATCCTTCATTGTAATTTATGTTAAAAATTTCCACTAAAATGTCATCAATCTAACTGATTCTTCTTTATCAACATGAATTTACTTTCTTGAACAAGCCAACTATTAAAACTAATGTTTAATTTTCTGAATATATATATTAACAATATGTCGAAAAATCATCTAATTATTTTCTACCTTTATATTTTTCATCAATCATTAATTAGAAAACTCAATCACATACATTTCTTCATTTAAAATACAGAAGATCTTTCGTATGTTTTTCATATCTATTCATTTCGGTTTTTGGCAATTTTAGATGCTTTTTATTTATGGTGCATTTTTATTCATTTAGTTTTCTAAATATATTTTATCCGTCAGGAAACGACATTGTTGAAAATATACAGGTATCTACAGCCTTCCATACGAATAAATATCATTTTCATTTTCGTCGATTTTTTGTCTTTAAAATCATACATCTTTTGCTTTATTTATTAAAGCAAATATTGTTTATTATAAATAGGATCCATCCCAAATCTGTATACTACATTAATTAAATATCACGAAATGAAAGAAATGTTACTTTATTTAATGTAATTTAGAATTTCTGTCATGCGCGATTTATAATTAAATTTTTAACAAATCTTTTTGTATTATAAACAATGTTGAAAAATAGTAGTTTTCTATAAACATTTCCGTAGTATGAGCTAATAAGTAGTCCAACTTATGCCAGAAAATGACGTGACTAATCATTAAATTTGTATTAGAAACGAAAATTTATGATCTACAACATTTGCTTTAAATCAATATATACACTCCATATATCAGAAATAATAAAATGATTTTATTCTCAAATTATACAAATTATCAGATTTTATATTTTTGGGCTTTTTATGAAGTCTTTCATGATTCGCTTAATTAAAACCAAGTATATGAATATAGTCATGCCCATCTACGATGACACAACCACAATATTGATTTATGACTTAATTTTAAATTAAAAATCTCTGAATGGGTGCTTCCCTTGTATAAATATACTGTTATAATCTAATTTTCTAAATTCACCAAACGTTTGTATTGAATTATTAAAAATTTTTACAATACATCAAGATATGACTTTGACATATTTGGATTTCCTTTATGATACAATATATACAAAATTTTCATATAGGTTTTTAGTATTTGTCTGTAAAGTGAAGGTTTTCAGGACTGTTTTGCGTGATAAATGAGATGGCATTCAAGAAATAGCACTTTTGAAGTAAGATAAAGCTAACTGTAACAGACTTCAATATCAACCAATATGTAGAATTCTTGTCTTGAAGTATATAAAATTCCGTCTTTACCAACATAACCTGTAAATGATTCTCGGCTGTCTGTGCTTACTTTAATTCGATTTGGTTTGTTTTATCTTTAATAAAAATTAAAAATTCAAAAAAAATCATATGAAAAACATTCATTGTAATTCAGATATATTTGTAAATATTTAACAATTATTGTAATCTATTCCTGTTAATCAAAATGTTAAATACCCACACTGTGAAACTTTGGAAATTATATATTTGTTGAATAGATTAAATTCATATATGTTTATCTTCAGCAATATTCGTGTAATGATTGATAGCACATATAAAGCAACCAGTGACAATATTATGATAATTATCTTTGTTGTTTTCTGGTCTGTTTCAGGAACGATGAATATATTAATTTTTTGAGAGAACGGGCTACAAGATTGATTAACTACGGGTGATGGGCATGCGGCAACCTGATAATTAAAGAGATTACATGACATTCCATATTTGGATGTTGATCAATTTCTAACCAGTTATACATCGTAAAATTTCTTTTGACCATTCTGTGGCTTTGACATTCAACCTAAATTAATATATGTGTACATAAAATATTCTCTGTACGCAGGTATGATTATCTGAATTCCATGACAGCATACGTCCCTTTAAATTATACTGAGGATTTGTAGGTGTGTTCATTTTAGTGGGCAGATATTTATAGTAGCCGTGTTGAATGTTATAATTGAATGTATTTTTTGCGGTTATCATATAGCGGCCGCATTCAACGTGACCTTTAACTTTAATTTGTGAATGTTGAACAATTTCATCTATTATAACAGTTTTTCTGTCCCTAGAATTGAATGAGTATGAAATACAGATCTCTGATAATGACCTGGAATGAATGTTCACGATCTTGGGCATCGAATGAAAACTCTACATTTCCATCGTCTGTGAAATTAAAACTAATGGTCCTTGAAAAATTTTTAGCATCTATGAATGAAGATTATTACTGCAAAGTTGGTATTCATCAGATCCATCGTCGCAGTCCTCAGAACCATCGCAAAGTTTCGACAGACATACATTTTCATCCTCACTATCGCATACGATGTAAACATCTTCAATACAAGGCTGCGTTTCTATTTTCCAAGAATAAAATACTATTACACTTTTTTTCATCTGATCCATCTGCACAATCATTAAATCCGTCACAAATTTCTTCTTTGCTATAGCATGACTTTTGGTCGGCACAAATAAAATTTTGAGAAGGATGACATGCGGGCTTATACCCTTAATTCATAAAATGAAAATTGTTGGATTTCAAAATTTTATGCTATTCACATAAATATTTCAAATCGAAATGGACATTAAATTCTTCACATTTAAAATGTCGTAATACCCCAAACAATCATTGTATCGTTAAAACTCGGTTAGATATTTCCAAAAATTAAAAATGTCATTAGAATTTCTCAAATAAATACTGATATAATGTTAAATGTTAGATGTTTGGTCAAATTATCGTATTTTATGATGTATGAAGAGACCTTTTACCAAGCCGAACCGCTAAATTTTCAATATAATTCTATTTGAAACATATATAAATGCATCCATATAAGCGGCAACGTTCATAAACTTGAAGCGAATTCTTCTGCCTGCAGTCAAGATAATAGGGTGACAATATGAATTCATATATACCCTCGTCATTGTATAAGCCATAGGTTTCTAATTTATCGAGATAAGTAGCGGCTTACAGTCGAGAAAATTACAAATTTTAATTTACTGACCAATCGAATAACCCTTATTTATAATAATCGCTATCATCCAATGGCTTTTATATAATACTAGTTGCAAAATATCATAAATATTTTATGGAAATAATCTTCGTCAGGGATGGATAGAATGGGGGTGCGATATCAAGTGTAGTGTCGTTTCAAGGACGTAATAATCGTCAATTGATATAAAATTATTTAAAAAAAAGAATGTTTAATATACTATAAACCTGTCTATTTTTCAGCAAAAAATATTTTTTCTGGAATGTTTGACCGTTAGAGCCTTTTTAGAAATTTTCGTTTATACATCATTTAACATTTGCACAATATATGATGAAATTCAACATTTATATTTTCCTTATCATTAAAAAACAAATGAATGGATCAGTTTGTTTTATATGAGGTTTTTATATATGTAGCCGATGATTCATCGCCGATAGTTGAGATTTTAGAGAATTGAACAATATAATGGTTCATTTTTAACTCAAAGTACTTAAAACATCATATTTATTGGTCAAAGCCATTATAGGCATTAATTATTGCAAAAAATGAACTGAAATCTAAATTGTCATGTTATTTAGAGTAAAATTAGTTTTCTTGACTGCATTCTATCCCCATATTTTGTAACCCTGTCTAGTGTTCCGTTGTTTCAAATTTTATCCTCCAATGGTTAAAAGAAGACAGTGTTTACTGTATTAACATTTATTGTCTGTTTATCATGTACGATATCGGTTTTGCGAAAGATAAAGTTTTATGTCATTCTCTGGTCATTTTCAAATAGGCTCTCTTGATTTAACTTATACTTTACGATTTGTTTAACGCCCGTAATATTTGGGGTTATAATGAGGTGTGGAGGACAACTCGTATGAATGATACTAATATAAACGGTGCATACCACATATTCGATTTTTTGGAAACGTATTAATATTCTTAACGGATAGAAAATAAAGCTGAGAACTCGATCTAACTGAAAAAGATTAAAAAAAATAGGTGATAGAAGTTAGCAGTCATAATGACCCAGGTCTAAAATTTCTAAGCGCGTGTATTTCGAATAATTTAAAATATAATGCGACGTTATCCAATATTTGGCGATTTCTCAACCATGTAATTTTGTATTTTTTTTATTTCCCTTTTCAAAAAGTGTATAAAATCATCTTTGTCATTAGTTTTGTCGATTTTAATCGCTGCCATTTAATACATTGATAATGAAGAATTGTTTTTCGAGAATATTATATTGAAATTCAAATACTATCGATATATAAATACCAGGTTTCTTAAGCCAAATAAGAAGTTAATTTTCTTGTTTTGAGATTTAACAGAAATAAATATTATTTTGTGAAAGGTTCTCTAACTTGCGGACCGCTTACGGTTACATTACCGAGTATACAGTCCAGCTAAGAGTTTATCCAGACAAATTTGAGGCTTGTCCAATCCGATTTGGTGCGGTCGTTTTTTAGGGCGATTTAGAGTCAAATTTAGCGGACGACAAACCAAAATTTTCTGGAAACCGACGCTACAAAAACACACCCAGCAAATTAGTTTGGACAAACGCTAATTCGGACACAAAACCCGGTATTGACATTTATGCGTTAATCCTGCTTAACCCCACAAAAATACCTAAAATATGATAATTATTATATAATTATTAAGAAGTAGTACATTATCTGTTTGATGATTAATTTTGACAGGTACTGAACATGCCTGACTCACTCGTACAACCCTATCTATATGAGATATTCACCCATGAAATGGAGAAATCTACTTCTTATTGAATGTCTAAACTATTCCATGAAATATCAAAAAGTATTAAACAGGTAAAATAGAAAAGATGAGATAAATTAATAATTATAAAAATATTATAAATATATGATAAATATATGATAAAAAATACCACAATCTTTCTCATCAAGATGATCTGAACAATCTGAAAAATGATTGCAGATTTTGTTTAGGCCAATGCATTTATTGGCGCATTTAACCAAGCAACTCATATTTGGTGATTCGAAAACTCTAGCATCGCCTGTTACTGAATTCCAAAAATACATGCGCGTTCGTCGCTGAAATCGTTGCAATGATAAACGGCATCACACATTTGATGAGGGTAAAGACACGTGCCATCGTCACAATACGCCCCATACTCTACACATCGTTGCTCTTAAATAAGATGATAAACGAACCTAAGCAATCCTGTTCATCGCTAAAATCGCCACAATCATTTGATCCATCGCAAACATTGGAAGAACTGACACATTTTTTATTGAAACATTCAAACATACCCTTCCTGCATCTTGGTAATACTTGTCTAAGGTCAAAATTTACCATGTTCACAATCGAATTCATCTACGCCGTCGCTACAATCCTTTTTACCGTCGCATATTTTATCTAAAGACAAGCATGTTTTGTCGACCAAGCATATAAATTGGCCTGTTTCGCATTCTTAGTCATTACTTTGCTACTTTTCGGACAATCGTCTTCATCCGATCGATCACGACAATGATCCACTCCATCGCATTGATAAATTTGATTAATACATTTTTCATTTGGGCATAAAAATTCATTTTGTCTACAAACTATCATTAAAAATTTATTTACTAGAACATCCATTCGTATTGTTGGCACATTTGCATTCTCCCGAATTTTCATCCAATGTCAACCCATCGGGACATCCACAACGAAATTTTCTTGATTTGGTCGTTGAACAAAAATATTCACAGTTTGAGTATTTGCAATCAGTTTGAACCACTAAAATGTATATAAAATAAATGGAATATTTAAACGGCCTATCTTATAATTTCACATTATTTATCAAAAAGAAACGCATAGAAATAATTATCCGTGATTTATTATAAAATGTCAATTCAATAAAAATCTGCAGAGTTACAAAGCTTTTAAAATATTAAGAAATGAAATTTTTGGAGGTAGGTAAATTTGCCATATATCACTATTTTACATATTAGATTTTTCTAATGTCTGTATACTTTTAAACAAATTATCTCTTTGATTTTACCATTCCAGAATGGAAATGGACAACATTTATTGATTTAGCCAGTTTATTTTATAACTATATTGACAAATCTAATCAATAATATACAATCCATATATTATATTTACGATCGCTTTTACGGTCACGGCCAGATGTATTTTTGGGTATGATGTCCAAATCTTGGTTAATTTAAAGAAAATATTTACAACAACTTTACGATAATACAAATTTTTTATGTTTTAAATATTAAGAAGCAAAAGCTGTTGCGATGTTGTTATTTGTTAAAAGGCTATAGAAAATCGATTATCTTCCATTTATATATTTATTAAATGAATTATATATCAAACTGCAATCAATTTATCACGATAGCAGTTTAATATCTTAAAATTTCAGAACATAACGAACCTCAAATCATACTAAAAATGCTGTTGTGAATCTAACTACTCATCAGCCATTGATATTATCTAATTTTATTATAAATTTCACATTTTTTTTGGTGTTTATCAGTTAGATTTTAAACAAATGCAACTTATCTAGAAATAATACAAACTAAAGATAATATTTTATTCATATTAGTTCATTAAAACTAGTGATTAAGGTATAATACATATTGATATCTTTCAGCTTATATGAACGAGGGATATTTTTTAAGATAGTATAACTAAAATAGATTATGAGGCCATTTATAACTTCGAATAAAAAACAGATAACTCTGAAATTTTAATTTTTATCATTATTTTTCTCCCTGCTAATATTTAGCCATAATCAAGAACGTTGAAAATGTTTTCGTTCCGGTGATTGAAAAAATATATTGATTTGACTCTACAGAAAAGAAAAATATTTTTCAGAAATATTTAATGATTTAGTAAAAGAAGATCTCTACACTATCCCTTAATTCAACATATAAGAACGAGCTAGATAAAATTTTAATGTCATCAATATATATTACGCTTTTCTGATTTTAATTATTAGACGCTTTGTGGTTTAGAAGACAGAAGCCGTAATCTATTGGCATTGTGAAGATAACTATATTGAGCATCTAAAACTTGTAGGATATACATATTATTCAATATTTTTTTAAAAATGTTATAATCTTGTAAATGAAGCGAATAAATATTAACGAATATATATAGTGTTATATATTTTGAAATAATTTTGTTTAATAACAGGCATACCTGATTTGACTACAGATTCATAATTTGACTTTTTAACATTTCCAAAAAGCAGGAATGATTCTAGTTTTATCCCATGGGATGTTATGAATCGGTCTTTGGTTTCATGCTTTAGAATTTTCATCCTTTTCGGTATGTTTCGCTCCTGAAGTAAAAAAGTAATTACCATAATTATAAAAGTATCTTCTAAATCGGACTCTATCAACTTTGACTCAGTGTATAAGTAATATATATTTCCAGAATATCCGATTTCCTGAATTCGTTCATCAACCTCAACAGACCGTATCTCATCCCCAGAAGTCGTCATAATATGAACCGTAATTTTATTAGTGTTCTTTTCTATATAAGAAACGTATAATTGGCTGAATTATAATTGGTCATACTCAGTATTTACATCGAGCTTAATGTAATATATCAAATTCTGTGTTCTGAATATGGTCATTCGTGTATAAAATCTGCTGTGCAGAACAGTTATTGTATTCTTATCATAATAATACAAATGGCTATTTCTTGGATCAATTTCGAATCCCATAATATTGGAATCAAATAAAATCAGTTCCAACTTTTTATCTAACTCTTTTTGCGTAGAATAGCACTTCCTTACGATTCCTTTTTTAACGTGCTCGTATATGCATTTCGAAAATTTATCGATTTTAAAGTCAAATATGCTCTCTTTCAATTGTAGTTCTTGTGGGAATTCATGTATCTTTTCAGATTTTTGGTAATTTGTATAAAAGTACAGTTTATTATTCGACAAAAGAGAGATCGTATTATATGATACTGATTATCAGACCAAATACATTGATACTTGCATATTTCTAATTCTTCATCTGGAGAATAATCATCGACACAAATATTATCTTGAGATTTTTTTACCCTATTTTCATACATTTATTTACGGAAACACCGTTTTAACAAACTGGTTTGCTTTGCTGCACACACGTGCATATGACATGCCAATAAAATAATCTGCTGCATAACATTTCGAGTCCATTGATTCAAACAGATGGTTGCTAAATGATTAATAATGGTTATACAGTATTTTCAATAAAGGAAAGTTGTAATTATTTCATTTATAAAATTAAATTATTAATTTAGTTATTACGCACGTCCAAAGTTTCAGATAATTGTTGAAGGTTTCCTTCGGAAATATTTAAATATTCCAGGCTTGCGTAATCATATTTTTTATAATTCACCTTAGTTCATTATATGAATTATAAAGTCACTTTTATTATAATCTCATAAAGTATTATTAAGATGAATAGAAATTTCAAGATCTATATTAATTCTTCCATTTCTGAACTATTTTCATCGATCAAAAAAATTGTTATTTTCTACAAAGACAGTATTTCTTATGTAAAAGAAAGTGTAATAATCGATGTAAACCACGCAGACTCGGGGAAATACATGAAGATCTGTGATGAAATGTTTCACTATCGATAAGTTAACTTGGACTATGTTTACAAGCCTTAAAAAAATATAATGGAATATATGAAGGATATGTGAAATAAAAATATATTTGGCAACTGATATTGTTAAACATATATTAGTAAGGCGAGATGCCAATGTATAATCTTAGAAAATGGTTTAATCTAGTATTTTCCATCGAGATTTGGAGGGTATCCGGTTTGTGGAAAACATTCAAAAATTATGTTTCTAATTATAAATTAAGTTGCATATGGAACGATATTCTAGAGATAATTTCTGGTCTAGAAATGAGCATTTGTTTTGTAAAAGAAGTTACATAACAAAAATAGGGAATCTGGTTTTAAAATTTCCAGGTGAACTAGACAGATTCGATTATTTCGACATTTCAAATATGACACTATATAAGCAGATATTTCATTATCAAATGATAACTTCTAATATATTCTTCGCATTAGAATCCTGTATTTGAGAGAATGTAAAATAACCATAAATCGCTTCATTTTAAAAAGTTAAAATATTTGTGTTTTGTCAATTTTAAACTAGTAGAAGAAACGATTAAGGTAAAAAATTGATATTTTTCATGTTATACTCAGACAAAAATATTGTCTAGAATATGAAAAAAACGAAAAAATACCATCTGTAGTCCTCAGGTTCACATGTGCAAATATGCGAAGAAATATTGGGAAGAACATCATGTGAAATTCTGCAAACTGAAGTTGACTTCTTGAAATAATTATATCCTAGTCTACCCAGAAAACATTGGTGTCTAATTTGAGACCCAGGGGTATAAATATCGTAATCTGAGATTTGACACTGCCTATCTGTTTATATAAACCAAAAAAATTACCCAATATCCCTGAAAAATCTAGTATTGAGAAATAATAGGCAGAATTATTATTTCTGCCGATAACTGCCACAATGTATTCAAATCCCGCGTTCGTTATTATAGTAAGTAATTTTCCATCTGAATTCACAAAGTTTAATTTTTCCCAAGTCATGCCTGTATCCAAACTCACACTATGTTCACGATACTAAATACTGTAAATACTTGATATCTTCAATCCCCACCAAAATCTCTCCTTTGTTTAAAATTTCAATCATGGCGAATTTTATTTTGGGCTATGTTCAAGAAAAAGAATACGTATATCCAGGTCAGACCGCCATCATCAGAAATCATCAACCTTGCTTCTAATTCTATATTGTCTTTGGTTATTGTACCTAAAATAAATATTTTTATCACATGGAGCGACGATGATCAATGGATTGGAGGGCAAATATTTCAGAACGTCAGATAGAATATGGTCACCCGGGCGTATAGAAATATCACATTGGCCCTGGATCGAACAATCTTGTTACTGATTTGCATCGAGTATGTTCTTTATTTTTTAACTTCAAATAGGACCACCCTTTACCGCCGTTATACGAAATGAGTGTTTTCAAAGTTTCATATTTTCCAAGATAATAAATGGTTTTCGTTAATAAAACTACCCCTTGTAATCCTTCCAAAACATGAAAATATCTTTTTCCTTCAACGTGATTTCTGATGAATATCAGATTTACTTCATTAAATCCAGTAGATCTGCATCAAAATAACGGAATTGAAGTTCATTTTTATCGGCTACGTAAATTTTATTTATTCCATTGTATAGAATGGTCAGAATATAGATCAAGTTGTTTGAAATTGAGAATTCGAGTACAGATTTTATCTGATGGAAAATAACAACAAACGTGATCTACCGAGTCAACCCAACTATTATGCCACTGCGAAGAAATAAAAAATTTCATCACAAAAAGATTGAGATACTGATTTATGAATTGGCTTACTTTTGCATTTAACCAAATGATATTTTTATTAATATCATACTGGATTACATTTAAATCACGAAATGTCGTTTCGTTAGTCTTCAACACATATGATTGTAGTTGGTCATGATTATCTAATTAGTTCTACCGTTTACACAGAAAAAACAAATGAATTTTCTTAAACCATTTCGGATCAGCAGCGTCTGATGATACAAAGTTCCACTTTTGTGCATTAAAATCGTAAACGAATAGCTGAATTTATTTTTATGGATTCACATGTTGGGATTTGGTTAGCAGCGCCAAGTTGTTTTTTTCGAATTCATCTTGATAAATACTGTTCAATTTATCATATAAATTATATGCCTTAAACTCGTGAACTTCCTGCATTTTCATTAAAAATATATCAGTCTCCTCATCATACCCATATAATCTCATAAATGAACACCAAATTCTCGATAAATTTACTGGCCGCCTATCTTGTCCTACAAAAATGTGAATTTGGTAAATCTTATGTGCGTTAATTTGGATCATGAACAATCCGAATGGGTTTCCTTTTATTCGTTGATCGTTGGCTATGAAATATATAATATTTTGCTGTTTGTCTTTACAGACCGAAAATTTCCGATCTTCATTACCGATGTCTAAAATTGTCTTTCAATTAAATTTTCTATCTTACATGATATGTATCGAAGCTATAACCTAATATATTTTCTGAACGCTTTTCACTTCTCACTTCTTCGTACGAGTGCGAAATGTTAATTTTCTGATATTCGTCAATTATCATTGAATTCAATAGAGCCGGAATGCTTAAAATAAAAAGAACGATCGATTCTAACTTCATCATTAGATTTCAGTTTCGTAATAGTTCTAATCGGATTTAATTATTTTTACATTAAAAGAATAAGATAATGAATTATTCCTTTATAAGTTATGTTCTATGGTGATATGTAAGCTTGCTACACACCCAAAATTATGTTGGTTGATTCATAAGAATGTATGGTAATTAATTTAGATTACATGGCTCAAAATTAAGGTTGATGTTAAAATAAAATCATTTGAGTGTCATAATTAATTGATTAGGATTTTGAAAATATATTTTCTGTGTTGTGACATCATAATAATATTTATACATTGTATTTCTCATTATCGAATCAGAAATATCATGAAATTTTCTCGAAATCAATAATATTTGTGTTGATTAAATTCTTATAGAAAAAGATATGACACTATTAAATCTATATTAGAATAAAAAATATAATACTTAGAATGGAATTTGTGGATAACTTATAGTGTAATACTGGACATTACCATTTTAATTTAATTTTGGCACATAACGTAATATACCTATCTTTATAGGATCAATATAGCGTACACTCAAAATAAATAATCCTAATCTCTTAAACTAAAAAATTCTAATCATCTATTTAATTTTTTTATTAGCTATTTTGACCTGAAATTCTCAGAATCCGCCTTTTTGGTTAGATAGTAGATCTGGAATTCTAAAAATATTCATTAGAAATATCTGCCTTTTTTCAAAACAATTGTGTCGTTTTCTTCAGAACCACCGCCCCTCGCCCCTAACTCCATTAATTAGCACTTTTTCATATTTGTAACCTTACAGTGGAGATATTTAGGCAAAAAATATTTTGAAATATATTTTATATTGAAAATACCTCAATATACAAATCGCTATTCGTCGTTATTCACACTTATCGGCCCATTTCACTTCGATGTTCATAATGGCAAAATGATAATACTTGCATATATAAGTAATTATTTGAAATATAATAAAATGTTCGTTGATTATCAACATAAAAGTTACAAAATTCACATGCCTATTTTCAAATGGCACTTTATTATTTTTTTCTTAAGCTTGCGGTGGTTGTTCAATTTAATACCCGAATAATCTTAGAATTACGTGTAAATATTCAAAAGATATATAGTTTTCAGATCAAAAAATCGATTTTAAAATTGTGCAAATTTATGAATATTTTTTAGGTAAATATTTTCGATTTCAAATTGTAAATTTGTCATATTTTTAACAGCATCAACGTTTATATCATATCGGGCTTTGATAGTAACTGTCGCCAACAGAGGAATTCATAATAGTTTAATCATATTTCTCTATTGTGTTTACGATCTTTAGGTAAAATCGTAACAACATTTTGAAGGTTTGAAGATTTATTTTACTATTTTTTAGTAAAGAAGAATAGAATGACAGTTATTAAGAGGATTTTTTCTTTAGAGGCAAAAAAAAACATTTTATGAATAAAAAAGGCTTTTTATACAACGATGCTATTATCTGTTAAAATTCAAATTACAGAATTATAAATAATATTTTTATCAATTTTTATAAATCAATAAAGTAAAAGACGATCAGACAACCTCTACCTATAAGTATTTTTAAATATATGACTTATTGTCGATTCCAATTTACTCATTTTTCAAGTAATCTTTTTCACTTCAAATATCAATTCAGACATTTCCAGACGATAGGATGGATTTCCGAAAACTATTTTTATTAGGATTGTTATTTTTTTAAAACAAACAACAAATATTATATGATTTAACATTATCTATCATTTATTATATAAATCTAGCAATAGTATAGATGTCTGTTACTGATATCAAATTTGAAATCTTTTTTTCATCCGGTGTATTTTTTATAATTTTTTTAGATATATAGTGCAATGGTTTTTCACATAGGATGATACATTTTTATCCGCAATCATCCATGACTTCTATTGAACATGTGTAATATTCCATCGATTAACAGTCATCGATGATGAATTGTTTACTACGGTTTAACCGCATAAAAATGCATTTATTTACACTGTAAAAAGTACTATTCAAAAATCGAACACTTAGTAATTCAAACATTATCTTATATTACTAAAATGTATTGCAAAGATTCAAATCAAATTATAAATTTACGATTCAATCTAAGGAGGTGTCTGTTCTATGTAACAATTCAAAACCATATCATCCATTGATGTAATTTCGAAAAAGCATTAATACATTTCTTTGAAATCAGTTTTGAGCCTTACATTTTTTTCTAAATGTATTTTTTCGTTATGTAAATTCATTTTCACATATTTATATGTTGAAAGATTGAATATTAACCAATTATTTATAGCTGAAAGAACAAGAATATTACCAAATAATTGCAGATTTAAAATAAATTACCATCTCAATATAATTCGCTTACCGGCGATCAATAACTTGAATCCCAATACTCTTACTGTTTATCGAATCGCATTCAACTCAGCCTGTATTTATAAGCATTATGATATTATCATTCGTTAATATCAAACTTTCATTGCCGAAATTCAGAACTATAATATATTTTATCTCAAAATGATGAGTCTTATCATTTCAAATCTATTTAATATTTTATTTAACAGTGTGTTTTTTCAACACGCCCATTCAATGATTATAATTTATTTTATTAATTATTTGTAGATTTTATGAATTTTATTCTGGACAACATAAGCTTCAGACAAATTTTTTTAATTTTATATTTCATCATCGTAAAAAATTTAATTAAATCAACCTATGAAATCGAAAAGAGGTAATAAGAATTAGGAGTCTAGAACAAGTTATGCGATTACATTACATAAATTGAACATCGTCAGATCCTGTTTTGTAGGAATGAATATAAATGACTTTCAAATCGTAATGTTATCCATTATCTGAGCTATGATATTTTTTAGACAAAGACGTGCCTTAATAAATTCTTATTTAAGCACAGGAATCAAAAAAAATTTAGGTATTATACATTACTTTATAAGTTGACACAATCACTCGTACACGGATGTAGATATTTCTAGAAATTTTACACAAAGTTATTAATTGTATTTAAAATTCAAAATCGTACGATAGATATAATTAACTCCTTAATGATATCCATTTGATCTATCTTACAATGAATGATTTTGCGGCAAATAAGAACACAATATTGTAAAGAAATACGTTGGGATACATATGAAAATCATTTGATTAGTTTGATGACTAGCTATTGCTGATTATTGTGCAAAATTCAATCTTTAAACCATTTTACTGAATGCTAAGGTCTATTTTCAGATTTTAAACACAGGTGTATCTTTTCTAAGTTCATTTATTTTGACTATCCTGCTGGGTATTTAACAAAACTGTTTTGATTTCGCAAATAGCTATCCTACGAATAAAAATTACCTTATTAATATTTGTTTCTGGTATTTTCTTTTTTATTTTTTTTCATATCTATAAATGTTTCTGGCTAGATTAAGATATATTTTAATCGTCTTTGAATTTCATAAAACTGTTTAGCGTAGCGACAGTTGATGCAGGACTAAGACAGCTTTTTAGCATTATATTTCGACTTTATTTTGATCATCAAAATGGTGTAGGCAACTCTACATACAATAATTTTGGCATTAGACCATAAATATATCATAAAATTGACATTTTATATATAGATTTTTACGCTATTGAAAACTACAATATATTTTTGGACAGAATTTTTTGAAACCACATTCTTTTGTTACCTTATCCACATTTATATGCATATTAAAATGTATCTAAATGATTCATAATTCTATAATCTAAGGAATATAACTTGTTTGATTTTCAACGGGAAATATTCATTAAGTTAATCTTTGTCGTATCGAATCGCACAAAATCTAATGCATTACCATTTTATCAAAAAAAAACGCATATAAATTTTTTAGAGCTAAATTTTTGATAAATATAATTTATCAATCAACAACCAGTTATCAATTTTATATCATTTCCATATTTGTGAATGTTGGTTCGCTGTATTTATAATATTAAATACATTGAAGGTGATTTTTTGGAACAGTTCAGCTGTTTAATTATAGCAAATTCGTGTATTTTCATCTTCATATGCTTTCTTATTATGATTGATAGCGCGTATAAAACGATCACAGCTAATATTATTATGAAAATTCGCATGCCAGCAGACATGCCTTTTTCGCTAACAATGTATGTATAAACTGCTTTCGAGAATGGACTACAAGACTGATTGTAAACCTCGTATGGACACGTGGCAACCTGAAAATAAACGGCAATACTTTGCATGATGTGTCCTTCATATGATCAATTTTATACGAGTTATTAACAGTAAAATTTCTTTTAATCAGCATGTTACTAAGGCATTCAATCTAAATTAGTCATATTCTCACATAGAATATCCTTGGAACACAAGGAAAAGGATCTGCATCCCAAGACATCATTCCACTTTCAGAAATATAAAACAGATTTTGGGGTGTATACATTTTACTTGGCATATATTTGTAATGGCGAAACTGGATATTGTAGTTTATTGTATTTTTTAAGATTATCATATAACGCACACAACCAACGTGACCATTTACATTTATTGGTCCTTTTTTGACGATATCTTGATAAATAACAGATTTTTTATCCCTGTAATATATTTCACAATATACAGATCCATGATTGTAACCTGAAATGAATGTCCGGCGTGTGCAGTCTTCCATGAAAACTCTACATGTCCATTTTCATGTAGCGTTAAATCGATATTCCTTGAAAAGTTTTTAGAATCTTTTTATAATGTAAAATACAGCAAATTTGTGTTTCATCTGACCCATCCTTGCAGTCTTCAGACTGATCGCACATTTTTGATAGGCAAACGCGTTGATCGTTTGTTTTGCATGGGATGTAAGTATCTTCAGGACATTCAAGTGGGCCTATTAAATATAAATCATTACCATGACATTTTCGTTCGTCTGTGTCATCATCACAATCATTAAAACCATCACACATTTCTTCTTTATTGAAACAGGCTTTTTCGTCGAAGCAATGAAAACTCTTAGTCGGAGGACATTGGATTTTGTGTACTTCAAATTATAAAAAATATTTAGAACTATTGATAAAACACTTTTATATTAAAGGCACGTGTTTAGAAATCGCTGGTGATGAGAAAGTCTAATATGTTTAAAGATAATCAAAAACACAAATTTAATCTCGCGAAAACTCGGTTTTATGGAATGAATATTTCCAAAAATCACCTCGAAGAAATTAAGCATATAATAAGCAATGAGAAGTGCAAAAAGATTGTTTTTATCATCATGATGTGTTAAAAATCGTGAAATGTCATTTTTTTGAATGATTTCTTTTAAAATTAATCAAACGATACATAAGCATTATTTAGCCATGGGGTTTTTTTGGATTTATTGCCAGTTTAAAATTTTTCTCTTGAATTAAAATTTTAACTCCTTGTATCTGATATTATGTCGTTTCTACATATTCCTAATTTACACATATCACGCATGTCAAACATACAAAATTATCGAATGTTTATTCTTTCCCGAAATCTGTCCCGCAAGAGATCCATAAATCAAAAGGCGATAAGGAGATAATCAATTTATAAGATAGTCAATATAAATGGCTCATTCTGATGGATTATCATGCATTTACATTTTCGCATTTCAGTTTTTGTCGTTTTCATTCTGAGAGAAATAATTTCCACAATGTCTACTTGACATTGCAAGTATAATCGTGAATTCGGCAATTCATTTTGAGAGATTAAATATATATGGTTATTGTAAACGTTATTTTAGCATGCTATAATGATATGGGCAATTATTTTATTTTTTGAATTATCAATATAATACCACGAAAATTAAAGTTAAAATTCACAAAAAAAATCATTAAAAATTTCGATAATATCATTATTAAAATGGTGAATATTAGGTTGCGCAATAAATATCGTCATGTTGTGACGGTTTGAATTCTACAACCATGTAAAACATCTACTTTTTTAAATTGAACTCCAAAAAATTTGTATTGCGTTATGTATAAACAAATTTGAGAAATTTATCTAGAAAAATTATGATTCAAATATATAATTAAAGATAGCAGAATAAATTATGAATATAAGTGTAAAATACACTTTTTACCCTTTAAATGTTCGATTAATGATGAGAACATTCTAAAGTTGTGAGCTTACTTTTTTTACAAATATTAAACGATATATTTTAGATAAATACATAATGATAGACAAAAGTCATAAACTTATTAGGAAATGAGGAGCTCTATTCGTATATCTAATTGTTAATGAGCCCATTTAAATATATCTTTATAAATCTGTGGCTTATATATATATATATATATAATCAATGAGCAATATTATTTATTCAATGCGTAAATATATTTAATCAATCAAAAACTTAATTCTGTACTTCAACATTCCATTTTCGGTGTTTGAAAGTACGTATAGAGGATGAAATAAACATTTTAAATCAATAGAAATAAAAAATCATGTAATTTCCTGCTGTTCAGGATTAGTATGATATATGAAATATCAGAATGTATTTATTGCATCCCCTTCACAAATATTTATGGGTATTATTCAATATATTAGGAATCTTTATGACATATTTTTGTTTGATGTGGCTTTTTTTGTTATGAGATGCGTCTTACAAATTTTTGCCATAGAAATAATGTTGATAATGAAAGCACTTTTATGACATTAAAGCCTGAATAATATGGTACGCTTTAAGTGATGGAATTTTTTGAACAATTTATAATATCTTGTCTATATATATATATATATAATCAATGAGCAATATTATTTATTCAATGCGTAAATATATTTAATCAATCAAAAACTTAATTCTGTACTTCAACATTCCATTTTCGGTGTTTGAAAGTACGTATAGAGGATGAAATAAACATTTTAAATCAATAGAAATAAAAAATCATGTAATTTCCTGCTGTTCAGGATTAGTATGATATATGAAATATCAGAATGTATTTATTGCATCCCCTTCACAAATATTTATGGGTATTATTCAATATATTAGGAATCTTTATGACATATTTTTGTTTGATGTGGCTTTTTTTGTTATGAGATGCGTCTTACAAATTTTTGCCATAGAAATAATGTTGATAAATTTGACTAAAATTGCTAAAATATCGTTAATAAAAAATCAGAAATAATTCTCTTCACCGAAATAAACAAGCTTTATTTTTTTTCAATCCGAAACCCGATACATTTTAGAAATTAAACATGAATTTTTTGATCACAACGCTTTAAAATAACAGCTTTTGCAATCTAGACTTACCTTTACAATTAACAAATCAAAATATTAGGTATAAAATAAAATTTGGCGCAGATTCTATTTATATGATTGTAATTTTCAATAACGTGGTTATTTCTCGCTTACAATTAAATGAAATCAGAGTTCAATTATCATATATATATGTTTGATTTCAGTGAAGTTAATAAAATGCAAAATAACAGCTATACCCTGAAAATATGTTATGTATTCTCACATAACAAACAACGGGATGAATGGAGGAGGGTGGGGGTCATATTGATAAAAAATAATCAACGAATTTTTAGTAGATATAAATTCAATACCGCAGTTTTCTTCATCTCGATGATCTGAACAATCTGAAAAATGATCACAGATTTTGTTAACATCAATGCATTTATCATCGCATTTAACTAGACAGTTCATGTCAGGATTGTCGAAAACTCGAACATGACCTGGTATTTATATCCACAAATACATGCTCTTTCATCACTAAAATCGTGGCAATTATAAACGCCATCACATATTTGATCAGGGTAAATACAGGTACCGTCATCACAGTATGCACCATATTCGGCGCATCGTTTCTCTGATATTAGAATATCAAAGAACCTAAGCAATCGTGTTCATCGCTGGCATCGCCGCAATCATTGGACCCATCACAAACTTTTGTGGAACTTATACATTTTTTATTGAAGCACTCGAACATACCATCTCTGCATTTTGGTATGACTATAATCAGGTATATGTTTACCACGATCACAATCCACTTCATCAGCGCCGTTATTACAATCCTTTTCACCGTCACATATTTTATCTAAAGCAATGCATGTTTTGTCCGCAAAACACAAAAATTGACCTGATTCGCATTCTGGATAATAATTTTGTTACTTTTCGGACAGTCAAATTCATCCGATCCATCACGACAATGTTCTATTCCGTCACATCGGTAAATTTGATTGATACATCTTTGATTTGAACACAAAAACTCGCTTGGTCTGCAAACTATTGTTTATCATTGATTTACTTGAACATCCATAAGTATTGTTTGCACATTTGCATTTTCCTAACATTTCATCGAGGACCATCCCATCTGGACATCCACATTTGAATTGTTTTGATTTAGTTGTGAAACAAAAATATTCGCAGTTTGAAAATGCGCAATCAGTTTGCATCACTAAAATTTTTAACATAATAATTGAGAAAAATATCTTTGTTTTCCTATAAATCTAACATTCTACGAATGACGATTAACTAAATTTGTTTTTTATATGAAAATTTATTCAAAAAAATATCAAAAACATATTTTGTCTAAAAGTAACCAAATACCTGTAGCGTGAGTCGAAATGGCTTTTAAACACATGTAGATTGCTATTATTTAAGTTTTTTTCAAATTTTTTATATAAATATTTTTAATGTAGATTACAAATCTATGAAATTTTATGATATGAGGTATATTCTATATATCGTAAACCATGTAAGACAATCTGTTAGAAACATTATTGCCTTAATATCCTCTATCTTTTACCAGGTAACATATACTTGATTTAAATACGGTCGCTATTTTTCTGTATAATAGTCATATTCCATAAAAATATTTAACACTTTCTTTGAATATAAAGATAATCATAAGTTATATTTTTTATTGAAATTACTATTAAGAGTCAAAAAAATTATACGATGTATAGGGTTTCCGAGAACACCCGAATACATTTCCATTAATATATCAGAAAATTTATATCCAATCCCTATTTTTTATTTGTTAATTAATTCATATTGAAAGATAGAAGTATTCGATGTCCGAAGGATTGATTTCTTGTTTTGGCTTCATATTTAATTTAACCATTATCTTCATTTTACATACAGAATCGTTAACTTAATAAAAACACCTATTTCCTGAATGGCGATATAACTTAAATACATCAGTCCGAAATTTTTAACATAATTTTTAAATTTGATCAAAAAGAGTTCATTTTTTAATAAAATTTTACATCTGATTTTATATTATCAAAGTATGATCAAATTCACAGGCGATTCTTTCAAAAAGAGTTTAAATAATTAATGAATAATAGTATATTCTGTTAATATTAATACATCATTTTCAATTTATAATTTTTTTGTTCATTTACATGTATGATAAATTTAAAAAATTTTTATTAGATTCATCCTGCAATCCTCATAATATGAACGCTGGCATTGAACAATCAATAGTAACAGTCGTTTTGGCTCGGATTTTTTTATAAGATCTGCTAAGATGGCTGACAAGATAAGTTGTTGCAAAATATTCATGACAAACATTACAACACGCGTGTATTGCTAGAAGATAATTTTTACTGGTTTAGCTTGCATGGTAAATGAATCATTTTATAAATTGAAAAGCATTTTAGATGTTATGGAATTCTGGTGAAATGAACCCCGTTTATTCCAAGAATATTCGTAAAAATATAATTCTATATACAGTTCTTCGGAAAATTATATCATAATATAATTTATTATTATTAAAATAATTGCAAATTCATGATAAAACCTTTGAAAATTCATGATGAAACATGTAGAGACATGCATAGGGAACTTCAATTCGGGTTTAATACACCATTAAATTCATCTAGCCAAATGATGTATTCGTAAGATATCAGATAAATTTCATATTATCTAATTCAAAAGGCAAAACCAGTTGATTAGACACTGTGGCGTGGATTAAAAAAACTATTTTAATGAAACGCAGATATTTTATTGGTTTTGAACCATTTCATATTCAACCTTGAGAATATTATATGCATCATCTCTGTGAAACTCTTGCCATTTTCTGATGGTTACATTTAAAAATTCCTGTGTTGTTTTCTAAAAAAAATTTAAATAAAATGTACAGCGATCATTTCTTTTAGAACTCAGCAATATCCATGAAGATACATGACTCAAATATGCGAAGCCTTTTGTTGAGATTTAATAAAAGCCTAACAGCACAAATCTTTGTTTAATTAGTCGTTTACTTTTAAACATTAATTCAATTTCTGAACATATGACAGTCAACCGAAAATTCAGCATTTTTTCATCGGATATCTTCTCATATTATTGAATTGTAAATCTTATGTAGCTAAGAAATCCGTCGATTATCTTTTATGATTCTCAAATACTATAAATCATAGCTCTTATAACTCTGCTTGTTAAAATCTATAATCAACCAAAGTATTTTTTCATAAATCTTGTTAGATATTAACATTTTTAAAATATAATCGGACTTCAAATATTGAAAATAGTTCTCATTTTTTAGGTTAAAGGAAATTCCTTTGTGTGTTTTTAAATACATGTACACTTTTTCCACCATTCCTTTTATTATATTCTCAATACTCAGACTGTTCTATTTCATGATATTGCTGATGCAAATTATCATACACGCATGTCTGGAATATTATTTTTACAATTAAAAAAAGGTATCCTTATGAATGTATAGATAAATATATTGAGATGTAAATCGTTGAGATTCCGAGTATATTTACAACTATGATGCGATGACTCATTGAGTTTCTTATTAATATTTCTCAAATATATTAAATGTGTTATTTTAGACTTTTAACATTACTATATTAGAGAAATAAATCAATTAAATACCTGCCTTTAAAATTTTCTCATACTCAAAATATTAGTTTTTTGTAATTTTAAAATGAAAAATCGATGATATGAGTTAAAGATCATTTGAAACTCATAATCTTGTCAAAGTCTCAGTGTAATTTTCAGAGTCGCAAACTAAAAATATGAGTCATCTTGATTATAAATACGGATACATTCTATGTGTGTAATGACCTGAGATCCTTCAAGTGGACAAATGCCACTTTAAAACCTCAACCATTAACAGCATAGGGAATTAAGTTGAATGTTAAGCAAGTGCGAGTCTTGCACTACCATTGTTTGTATGTCCTAAATGAAGCCTATCGAGGATGCTAAATGTATAGAACTGTTGTATATTTAGAGCATCTCAATCGTGTTCTAGCGAAATTCCGTTTATTGGCGTACCATAGCAGGTTCAAACACCACCATGAAACATGTTACAAAAGTAAAATGGATGATAGTATAAATCTTATCATTTTGAGAGCAGTGGTCTCATCAATCAACTGATGTTAAATTGAACTGCAAATATTTATATAAATTATAAGACATACCTGATTTGATAGTTTGTTCATAATTGGCTTTCTTTATATTTCCAAAAAAATTGAATGATTTTAATTTAAATCCCCAAGAGGTCATGAATTTATCATTCGTTTCATATTCGAGCATTTTCATTGTTTTGGGTAGGTTTCGTTTCTGATGTAACAAAATAAATTACTTTTATTTCCACTTTATTTTTGGAATCAACCATAAATAACTTCGAGTCTATGTATATATGATATGAAATGTCTGAATGACCGATATCTTGAACTCGTTCATCTACCTCAATAGAGAGTATTTCATCGCTAGATGTCGTCATAATAAGAACCATAATTTTTCCTGTCTTATGGTCGATAAATGACACGTATAATTGGCTGAATTACAATCATCCATACTCAGTATTCACATCGAGTTTAAAGTAATATATTAGGTTTTCGGTTCGAAATATCGTCATTCGAGTAAAAAATCGGCCATGGAGAACAGTTATTGAATTCTTATCATGATAGTACAAATGTCCGTTTCTCGGATCGATATCGATGCCCAAAATATTTGAATCCATCACAATTAGTTCAAACTGTTTATCTAACTCTTTGTGAGTTTTGTAGCATTTTCTGACGATGCCCTCTACAAAATGGCCATAAACACATTTTGAAAACTTATCAACTTCAACATCATATATCCTTCCTTTCATTTGCAATTCCACCGGAAATGGGTCTAGTTTGTGTCCCTGATAGATATTAAAGAAGAACAGCTTGTTTTTGACCAAAAATGAGATCGTGTCATAATTAACTAATAATTAAGACCAATACATTGATACATGCATATTTCTAATTCTTTATTTTGAGGTATATCGTCAATACATAGATTATTACTCACTCTCTGTGCTCTAAAACATAAAATATCCATTACTCATAGGCTGATTTTATTAAATAATATGGTCTGTTACATTCTCCCTTATACAGATCCCATAAATGATAACTTGACATATAACACTTTTCGTCTATAGACTCGTGTGTTCTCGGGCTAAACGGTTAATAATATTCGTAAAATCTCTTGAATATTAAAAGAGTTAAAATAATTTTTTGATGGCTGAAAATGTTGAAATTATTTTGGCGGATTATTGAAAAAAACATTTTCATATGAGTGATTTGGGAAACATATACGTTTTTTTTATGAATTCTTAACACTTAGACGCGTTGATGACCATATTTTTCTTTTTATACTTAATAGTAAATATACTATTTTCGTAATTAAATTTAGAAATAATCCGCATATGACGAAACATCAGAAATTCAATTTCGCTAATATGAATGTTCTATTTTTCCATAATCCAGTCAATGTAAAATAGCAAAGGGTCCACTTCTATAGCGAAATCATAATCATTAAAAACTATGAAATATGTAATTGGCAGAACATTTAGGTAAACATCAAATCTATCAGTGACCTCATTAAATATCAGATAGTCTCCAGTATCCATCCTTGAGAGTCTTCATGAAATTTTTGGCTTGAAACATTGTTAAAATCCTTAATAAATAGGCCGAGTGTTATTCAGGGCTGCTGTTTTGGTAACGTGCTACCATTTAAAATAAAGTAACTCAAAGGGATATATTTGTGGTAAATACTCTGGTAAAAATATAATATCAACTTCCTTCAGTCTATTGAAAATAATAAACTTTATTAATATTGTATAATTTCAAATTTTAATCAATGTACATTTTACTGGAGTTGTCGACGTTTACTATTTGCCCACGACATCATTATGGCGAGATAGAAAATTCCTATAAGCGAAATTGAAGGATGCAGAATAGATGAGTAAAAATTCACACAGGCGCAATCAGCGTCAAAATCCTCCGGGATTAGCTGAAATCGTCCAATTAACTTTCACATCTGAAGCTGTTGTTGAAAATGTTAAAGAAATTCATTTGATTTATAAGGGTTCTAAAAACGTAAAATATAAACTAAATAACTCAATTTCGACGGATATTCATTAAATGCATTATGGTATGTGACTTTGTTGATTCATAGTTTGCCTCTATAGAAATCCGAGATATTTCGCAATATAATGACCCCCTTCGGCTATTCACCTATATTTTTTTGTCACGTAACAGCCTATTTCTCAAACGAATAAAATCTATTTTCTGAACGGAAGTTGGTTTTCAGGCAGTGTAATTCAAGAAATACTTAAGAATTATTCGAAACAATTTCAAGGGCATCTATTTGTATCACAATCTTATTGTATGGCCTTTTACACAAAAATGATGCAATATCTACCAGAATGCATCCAAGTATATCTCATGAATCTCAGTTAGTTAGTTTATATTTGAAAATTTTAGAACCGTTAAATAACCTCTAAATTGTTTTAACATTTTCAACGACTGCTTCAGATCTGTAATTTGAATGGGATTATTTCAGTTGCCTCATCTCGGATAAGAAAATTGATTGCACATTTATGAATTTTGAGTGTGACACATCGTAAAAAGTTTAAATATACATGAAGAACACTTTATTTTGGTATCCTTAAACATGTTGCAAAATGTATTTTTCAAATAAATAAAAATTTCTACGCACATCGAGTATGAAATTCATCATATATCTTTGAAATGGCGCAAATAAGGTAAGATATCAGAAAATGATCCACGTTTGCGTATCAACATAATTTCCGATTCAAAATTACTATAGAATCATTCAAAAATTTACTTGAATAAAAAAATATTTATATTTTTTACACGAATTCAGATATTCAAAGAAGAAAATTGCTCGTCTAATCTGATTTCATTGAGCAGGCAGGAAATAATCATTGTTATGACGTCAAGATTCAAGAACTAAATTGATGTATTTCGAGTTATACAAAAAGATATGTCCAAGATATATTTATGCTCTTAAGATGCCATTCTCCATTATGAAAAATATATTTTTTAGCTTTAATATATTTTTACAACTCCTCGTGTTTGCCATCTTAGTAGCTTTTATCCTGATTGAAGAAACATAAGGTGTTTTTATTGGCGAAGTAATATAAGAACCTTAAAAGTTATGTCAACAGAACCTATTGAGTATTTTTAAACAATTTTAAGCATATATAAATTTCTGATATTCGTAAAGAAATATTTTAAATTTTAGAAAATATCCGAAAGAAGAATCGTTCCTATAAACATTTGGTTTAAATTAACTTCATCTTTAGTATTGTGGTGTAACAGCGGTAATCAGGGTTTATACCATACCAAATTGGTCAATATCATTCCTTTATTTTTAAAAATTTTTCTCGTTGATCACAAAAAATCTATACGAGTATATTTGTAAAATTCGTTGTAAAGATATCAAAAAATCGATTAAAAATATGACAGTCTATTAGATACAAACAGACTTTAACACTGTAATGCATCGTGATAATATGATCATTTATTTTTTTAAATTATTTTTAAATGGGAATACTCAACATAAGAAAAAGTAGTTCCAGAACTGTATGGCATAATTATCAAGATCGAATTATGAGATTTCCTTAAACAGATACTTGTTAAGATCTGAATTCTATAATACATAATTATATACAGTGAAACAACCTTAATATTCGCAACGATTATTAAAATATATATTTAATAATACCACAATAAATCAATATAAGTTTTTTAATTTTTGTGTCTGAAAACAAAACATAAATTACCACAATTTATCTAATATAAATAGGATTAATTTGGATGATTATTTATCTGAAATTAAATTACTTATAGCCTAGTGTTACTTTGAATAAAATAATAAAAACACATGTCTGCTTTGTGTTAATTTTCAATGAAATACTTTTGTGGCTCGCGCATTGCCTTGACTCAAAAATACATTAATTATTTAAATGGAAAAACATAATTTTATAATTAAAATATGAATTATATCACAGAATTCACGCTAATAAATATTTTATGAATCACCCACAATCCTTAAAAATAGCGGTTCGGAAAATGAAATATTAAATATTTTTTTACTATAAAATTGTTGATATAATTACACTTGCGCAATGCGATAAAAAATTATGGATAATACAAACATGTAGTTATTTTTTCAAATATAAAAATTATTAAATTACCACATATAATCTTCTGGTTCACATGGACACGCATGTCTGGCAAGTTCTGGAATATTATTTTTTGAGATCTTGCAAACTGAGGTCGACTTTTTGTAATAATTGTATCCTTGTGCTCCCAAAAAACATTGGTGCCTAATTTGAGCTCCAGGAGTATAAATATCGTAGTCTGCGATTTGACACTCTCTTTCTGTTAATGTTGATTACATAATTTACCTAATATGCCTGAAAAATCAAAAAATAATAAATGATACTCAGAAGCACTGCTTCTGCTAACCACAGCAACATTGTATTTGTTAACCGCATTTGTTATTATATTGAGTAATTGGCCACCTAAATTCACAAGATTTAATTTTTCCCAAGTCATGCCTGTATTCACACTCACACTAGGATCATGATATAAATTACTGCAAATATTTACTGTCTTCTATCCCCACCAAAATCTCTCCTTCGTTTAATATTTCAATCGAACTGAATTTTATGTGAGGCTAATTTAGAGCCATGGGTACATAAATCCAGCTAAAGCCGCCGTCGTCGGAGACCATAAGTCGTGTTTCGTGTATCATATTTTCTTTGGTTAGTGTACCTGATATTAATATTTGAATTACATGGAGCTACGATAATCAATGGATTTTCGGGTGTATATTTGAGGACATTAGATAGAGATTTATCCCCTGGCCGTATCGAAATATCACACATCGCCTTGTATGAACAAATTATGTACTGATTCACATGGAGTATTTTGTTTATTTTTAAGTTTCAGATAAGACCAACTTTTGCCGCCATTATAAGAAATAAATGTTTTAAGAGTTTCTATTTCTCCAAGATAAAGAATTGTTTTCGTTAACAAAATCACTCCTGGTAATCCTTCTAGAAGATGTAAATATTTTATATTTTCCACGTTATTTCTCATCAAACAAGACTTACTTAATATAATTGAAAAAACCAGCATCAAATCGATAAAATTTAGGCGATTTCATATCTCCAACGAAAATTTCGTATTCGTCTTGTTTAAAATTGGCCAAAATATAAATAATATTGTTTGAAATAAACACATCGAGTATCGATTTATTCTAGTTTAAAACAAAGAAACATTTCTCTCGTTATCATAATAGAGGTCTCTCCATTGCGACGAAACGAATAATTTGGTCCTGAAATCTACGGGGTACTTTGTTTCATATTTGCCTACCTTCTGATGTACCCAAATAATATTTTTTTCAATATTATATTTCATTATATAATCTTGCTCAAGTTTCGTTTTTTGAGTAATCAGTGAATACGATTTTAATTGGATATTATTATCTAATTTAAATCACGACTTACACCGAAAAAAGAGTTGAGTCTTACTAAACCATTTCGGGTCTGCAGAATTTGATGATACAAAGTTCCATTTTTGTACCGTAAAATCATATATGAAGAGCTAAATTTATTTTATTGATTCACATCCTCAGATTTAGTTAGAAGCGCCAAGTTGTTTTTTTCAGATTTATCAATGTATAGATTATCCAATTTATCAGATAAGTTGTATGCCTTGAACTCGTTATCGACTTTGATTCTCGTGAAAATATGATGGGTTTCTTCATCAAAACCATACAAGCGCTCAGATGTGCACCATATCATGGCCAAATTTACAGGTTTCCTCTCTTCACCTAATGTTATTTGAATTCTGTAAAATTTATTAGAACGAATATCGATCATGAATAATCCTAATGAATTTCCATTCATTCTATGATCTTGTGCAAGGAAATATATTAATTTTTCTTGTGTGTCATGGCAGATCGTAAATCTCAGATCTTTTTTTCCGATATCCAAAAGTTTCTTTTCATTAAAATGTCTATCTTACGTGATAGGTTTCAAAAGTTTTCCCTAATACTTTTTCGGAACGCTTTTCAGCCCCCAATTCTTGATACGAATGAGAAATTTTTAATTCCTGATTTTCTTCAATTGACATTGAATGTGACATATGTGCAGAGGTCAAAATAATCAGAACAATCATTGACAAATTCATGAATAGATTTGGTATTTCTGATCGTTAAACTTGAAGAGGGATTACATGATGTTTATAAACAAAGAAAGAACATGATATATCATGTTTTGTACTCAATATGTTGTTTCAACAATTTTTACATACCAATCATTTTAATTAACTATGCTGATTTATTCGTTCGAATGTACATTTAATTGTTAATAAGGGACTCAAAATGTTTTTTTATGTTAATAATAAATCACATTTGATGTATATCCAATTAATAAGAATTTTTACCAACATATTTATCATTAGATTAATAGAAAAACAAGTGTTAACAAATTATTGGGTTCAATAAACATGAATTGTTTTTGAAAAATGAGTAATCTGCAATTTGACCAAAATTTGTAAATGTATAGATTATTTATGTTTCAAAATGTTTCATAAATGACGTATGTCGTCTAATTTATTAATATTTAACTAGGTCTCAAAACGTTGGAACAGTGTATTCATTTCTTCGTATATGTTTCAGGATTGGTACCTTATGGAACACCATCTGTAATTTATCGATGTTTTTCTAAGAAAATTCAATCCAATACTAGTATACTTCAGTCAGTTAAAGATTTCTATTTATATCTTTATATGATCAAAAGTAACCTTTATAAGTATTCAGGGTCATAATATTTATTGATTCGGTTTTACTCGGCATAGTCATAGTTTATGATCATTGAAATGTTAATATGAATGTACGTTACAATATTTTATCAAATATCGACGCAGCCGCTGATCAAAAAAAATTGTGTCATTTGGTCTCTTACCTTGAATACAGGGCAAAATTTAATTAATAGTCTGAATGGGTATATTTGGGATTTTATGAACAAAAGATGAGGTATATTTTGATTACAGATCATCATAATATTCTCTTCTACAAACTCTAAATAAATACTTGTTTGAAGGCGAAATTTTTGGACTTCAATAAAGTCAAAAACCTCTATTTTCAGGTTTAGATTTAAATCCATCAATCCTATTTATTAGAATACATATTGAGAAATGTTCAATGTATTGTAAAGCCCTACGTTGTCCATACCATTTACTAGTTATAGTTTCAATAAATAAGAAAAGTAAATCTTTACAAATCTTGTTTTTCGTAGATTGAATTTCTTTTGTTCTCATTTAAGCAAAGGATATTCCTGAAGTGGTTTAAATTTTAAAATATATTGAATAATCTTGATAATGTGTAGATCCACGAAAATTACTCTTATGTTGAATATGTTAAATTTTTTGTGCCCAGTTTTGCTCATCGTGTATTTTGAAAACTAATTTGATCATCACTTCTTATTTTACATTCATACTGATACTTATATATGATAACTCACCAGAAGCTATACAAATTATATTTAAAACTTATTAAGATCAATCAATTATTTTCTACGTTCAATTTATTTTTCAAATTATCCGTTTCTAGGTTTCCGAACAAGATATCCCGTTTTATATTTGACCAAAACTAAATTATCATAATTTTACGTCTTATTCTCCGAACTCAGAATTTATTCCATTTATAACGTGCTTTGAAATTTTATGTCGGAGACAGACGACGTTTTTTCATATCAAGTTCTTTCAAACTATTTAAATCATTTCGATTCGATCTGTGAGGATTTCATTATAATATTTTGCCGTTTTTAGCAATAAACTTTAAGCGTAGTAAATCATATGTGAGTAGCGTGCATAGATTTTTTGAATTTGATTAAAAAAAACTTCACCAAATTTTTGTTATCTTGCTGCATTATACAATCAATCGATATTTTTTAAAGGAACAAAATCAGGAATAAATGTAAAATCTATTTTACCCTTTTCAAAAAATATATAAATGACAAATTTTATCAGTAAATCGTATATATAGTAGAGAAAGAGAAATATAAGAATGAACCAACAATTAATCTCACGTATTAGCTGAAAAAAATGAAGGAATTGATTTAAAAACTAACGGATATAATTATGGAACAATATACAATTTGAAAAACATTTTTGTTTGATCATATACTAATCTTATAATAATATTAAGAATTTCATCTGAGAAAATATTTTTGATATTTTAAGCTATTTTTAATATTAAATTGCTTAGATTTAAATATTAAAAATTTTTTGTGAACACATCAATCAAAATTTATGTATACTCATAGAACATACACTGAATTCAATCCATTTTATATCTTCAGGTTGCTTGTTTTCGTGGATCATTTGTCAAATTTATCAAAATGTAATGTTTGTGATGTCTGCTAGCAACTGTTTTTACATATAAAAAATAGGAAACCCTCATATATGTTTATATTGGCATGTTACATATCCAAATACAATTTTATAGCTCTGTTTACTACGGGATAAATTGCCGTAATATCCGCTCAAGAGATAATTTACTGTGTCATCCTACACTGAGTGAAAATAAAATAAATTTAAAGTCTCCGATTACTCCCCTTAGAGTTTTATTATACAAACAATCTACGATATCAAGGAAAATAAACATGTGACTAATCAGCTTCTGAGAAAGAGTACTCAAAATTCTGATGTTTGACAGCATACAAATAATGGTTTGTTTTTCGTTGAAACGCAACAGATTTCTGATTGATCATCTAAATTATAATTTATTAAAATTAAATGTGCAATGTATGCTAGACGAAATTTTCAGGATGTTCATTATCTATGATTAGCTTTTTGTATATTTAGGAGATTAACTGATATTATAGTGGTTAGTTTTGGATTCGTTTAGCGATGTATTTACCTCCTATTCCAAAAAATTGTATATTCGTACCTCGAGTCGGCTACTTTTTCTTCATTGCAAAGATAATAAAATCCTTTGAATAGCATTAATCCGTTGAGGCACCCTTTCAGTTCTAGATAGTTAGGGTAGTGTTTGACTCTAACTAGTCAATATTTATGGACTGTACCCTCCATCCTCGTGTATACTATGTGCACTATGGGTGCATAATCGATGCGTTATCGCACGCGATAGCATAGTTTAATATCATTCCTACCATGTTTTTGAGTAAATAAAAACAGAAGGCAATAATTTTTTAAGCAATCATTTTCTATATTTTTTATCCGGTTACTACGAAAACATAAATCTAAATCGTATAAATTTTATTTGAAAACATATAAAATAAACCAATATTTTAACCGCACTAAAGATTTAAAATTGACCAAAACTTCTTAAATCTGTATATAGTTTAAAAAAACCGTTCTCTTATATTGTACTTTCTAGCTGACAAGCTGCATATTTTTTCACAAAATTTGAACCTGCGGCTAAAATATGAATATTTATGATTTTACGAACATTCTTAACTATAGGTAATATGGTTTTACGAGATTTGAACTAGACGACCTTTAAACCGGTGCAGCCTATATATGTACAAAATTCCATCTTTTTGAAAATTTATGGTGTTTGGCTTATATACAGGTGGGTGCTATAAATCGAGATTTTAGGTAATTCTCTGTCTATTTTCAAAATATCTTTCTCCAACGGAAAATTTACGATGATAGAAATAGAAATGAGGTATCTATTAAAGATTAGGTTGTGACATAAACGGTTAGGACAGAGGTTAACTTAGATATTATTAAAACATATAATGCTCAAAAATATTTAAAATCAATATCAAAATTAGTTCAATATCAATAAATCGTTCTTCCTCAATTAGTACTTCATATTCGAATCGATGGACTCATAACAACATTCCAAGGACCACGAACACGATCGTCATTGGCCACATTAGAAATACCATTACAGTGGGAATATATTGGTTTCTCTTTATGTGTTTTGGGACACAGGCCAGGTTTGAGGAAATGAAATATATGGTGTCTTAACTATAAACATTTACTTACGTGGCATCCAAATGACCTTTGTTGCATAGGTCCACGAAAAGATTCCTATGGGAATAGCTTAATAACATCCATCAGTACCTTATCCAAATATAAAGCAGCCAACAAATTTCTTTGATTGAGGCTTCTTGTAACCAAATATGGCCATAACTGCACAGATAAACGACGAGATAAATGATATGACAAACATGACTTGCAGAAACCTGAAATACCCTAAAATATAAATTTCAAATAAAACTCAAAAAAAATATTTTATTATAAAGAAATTGTGAAAGACATATATCAATGGTATGAAGAGAGCAGGTTTATGAACCAAATTAACAGATCAAAAACATTAAGTTCGCCTTATGTCAATATAATTGTATACGGAAACGTACATGGCATGGATATACCAAAAGTAACAAAATGATGCAACAAACTGAACATACGGTTGATCTCGTAATGAGTGAAAACCGAAAATATAAAATGGTAAATTTTGAAAGTTATAGATAAAAACAAATTTTTGAGTATCTTTTATTACTCAAAAACCATGCATAGCTTGTGTCTTAATATATTAAAATTATTTTTTTTAAATTTTTTAACACTTATCTTCTGTGTGTGTTCATATGAACTTAACATAAAAAATTGCGATACTATCCGAATTTAAATGAAAGTGCAATTCATCTTACTATTATAAATGGCTGAAACAAGCTAAATTTATCAGCATAAATTAAATAAAATTTCATTTTCACTAAGATCTATGAAAATTTAAAAAGATTATTCTCGTTAAGAATTAAGTTTTCAGGGGAATATGATAGTGTATATCTTTTTTCAAAATATATGGCTATATTTCGATTGTTGACGAAAATCAATAGATGGCGTTCCAAAAGAATTTATGAAAAATTATTTTAAAATATTTATCATTTTCAAAAATCAAATTTTTTGGAAATTTTTCGTGTAAAAGTATTCGTTTCGTACGTAGAATGTAAAGACAGGCAGAATTTATTTTCAGAGAAATAAAGTTTTTACTGTTTTATTATAAATAATAAAAAACATACCTGATACATTGTGATATATGTAGACTTTGTTCTGATATAACCAAGTGAAGGGACTAAACAGTGCCATATCGAATTTCAATGATGGTGCGAAATCGAAGAACAACGCTAGGGGGATAGTTGATGATATTGCGAATATGGCGCATGATGCCAAGGCAAGAGCATCAAAGATGACGAAAATGATCGCAAAGCTACGCCTATTCATCGAACGAAGGAAGGATAGCAAGTTCATTTTTTAATGGTCGTAATGATTCGCCGACAATCGTCAAAAGATTTTTTATTACTGTTATCGTGACCAACTTTCAATCTGATGCCATGTTAAATTTGGAAATTGAGGTGTTGCAAGGTAAATAGTATATAAACAGTGTAAAACTAGTAAATCATAAAACCAGCAACAAACCACATAAATAATGTCAGATCAATGTGCGCACACCTGTTCCACCCTCCGAATGATCTGATGAATAGTTTAATGATTATGTTAGTTACAACTATTATGCGAATAAAGGTTAAGATTGTATAAAATTTGATTTTTAATACCATAATTTTAGGAAAACCCAACACATTTTATTTTTATCGGATGTAGTCGTGATTCATCATATAGAACCTGAGTAATCAAAATTATCGTTAATATTAAGTTTTTTGGGCGACAATGTGGTATATTAATATCAACTAATTTTTACAACCTCAATTAAACGCTCGCCAACTGGCATAAAAGATGTTGTTTAATTCTAATGCCGATCATCTTATACGATTTTAACTACAATTAAAATCTCAACAAAATATTAAATAAGGTTAAATTAATTGCATGCTATATTAAGATCTAATGCTCTCTGTGTTATCTGATATTGCGCATTAAGTTCAAAAATGCAGTTTAGATTCTATGTGCTAGTGGCATTAAGACTATGAGCGTTGATAATATATACTATTTTCAAATCAAATGTTGATATTCGTTTATCTGCATTCTGACTAGAATCGTTGTGAGTAAATTAATTGGGCGAAAATCAAAGAATATCAGCGAGTCCAGAAACAATTTTCGAATTCAAAAATTTACATTATCGCTTTCAAAATCCTGACCTAAAATGATATATTTTTCATATATCTATGGATATTCATCATCAAACAGCATCTATATTTTCCATCTGAATCAACCTTATTTGGCGATGTTCGAATATGTGACATTGTCAATTATTATCCCAACAAATGGTTCAGGCGTTGAATTTATATCATAAACATCCTAAAATTTATATACGTATTTTCACTCATATGTCATTTTGAAATGTAAATCAAGTATGCGTACTTTGGTAGTTTCCATGTTGTTATAATCATATATTGATATTTTCCAACTTTTACTTAAGTTTGAGATTGTTAATAGCATAAGTTTGAATTAGAACTTTATTCCAATTTATGAATCATATTTTGACATCATGGAGATTCTATTTCTTTCAGGTAGATAGGTTCACGATAGAGGTGCTGATTACTAGATTCGTATCCATTCGTCATCTCAAGGTAGAGCATTCAGAACTTTAAGATTTTCTCGAATATACTTTTTGTAACTCAGAAATATGATTTTTATATTAAACTCATCACAATCCCTATATCTCAGCATTTTTTCAAATTAACATTAGATGAAGGATGGAAAAGCGGTTTAGGAAATTTGATGATGCTTAGAATTAGAAAATGACGCTATATATTAGTGAGTGTGTGATCTAAGTAGATTCTATATATTTATAGTATACCGAAAACAAGGATACACTATTCGTATATATTTTAAAGATATTTTTTGAATCACTCATATGTATTTTAAAAAAATTGAATGACATCAACTGGTTAAACAAACATTGATTTTCTAACCCAAACCTTTTAAAATAATATCATTTGATGAGATGAAGTTTTAAAACTCTATATTTTTTTGCAATCATTTAATCTCACTCAAGAGCATCTAGGTATTCAATTGAGTCTCATCAGCCATAATTTCAAATATTTTTTTATCAAACAGAATGATTAAATATCGCAAAATATCCAATATGTACAACACTTTTGATCAAACTTCTACAATATTAGCAATACTTAATTTTCACGTTATAAGAATCGGTACATTGTATTCTGTACCTTTTGAAAATCATAACGTTGACAATATCACATGTGAATGTTTTGGTCTTAGTTCTATTAATAGCATTTGGTTTAGTTCAGATAAAAATATGAAAAGCGGTCATTTTGGAGTATTTTCATTGATAAAACATGTTTACCAGTACTTAAACGTTATCGAATTATATATTGCATAATTGGAGTCGTGTGTTAATATCTGTCAATTCTCCTTAGAAGATATTGTAAAAAAAGTGTATTTTTCTCCCAGTACGTTTTACATTAAATTATGTCATTGATAATTAATCCAAATATATGGATATTGAATTATGGATATTCATGTTCAAAAAAAATCAGCTGCTTTAAAGTCAGTATATCCATCAAAAATTTTAGTTATAATTTGAATTTTGAGCGATATGTCCTTGCCAGAATGTGTACGATCTTGTGGGTATAATTTATCATTTGTTAATCATCTTAGCTTTACCCATGCGAAAATTATTTTCACTTCAGTAAGTAGTAATTTAATCGATTTTCCGTCAATAATTTTTTTTCGAAACTGTTTGTGAAATTTCGTGAAAATCGAAAGGTAGGACAAAAATTCATGGTAAAAGCTTTGGATTCCATTCTTAAGTATATTCAATAAATCAATCAATAAATTATATTTTGACAAAGTATCAAATCATATAATAAATATATATAGCAGGTAAATTAAAGTATGTTATATAAATATTTTGTGGGTGTTGATGTTTTAAAATGAAATCATTTTCATTGATTAAAGAATATATGCAGAATTAAAATAAATTCAAGCATTATATTTTCACACTAGTATGTTTGACTAAAAATTATCTTATCTACATATGTAAAATGAAAACCAAATTTTCACTTATTAGAACGGGTATTAAGGATATATTTTCACCAGATTTTTGATTATTTTTCTGCAAAAACAATCAAATTTTTTTATTGTGTGGATTTCATTGATAATTTTTCAACCCATATATTTATGAGATCTTCAACATCGAACGCAGAAAAACGAGGCAGATGCTAAATTGTATCCAGATAAAAAATTATCGAAAAGAAAACTAGAAACGAGTTTCAAACTGAAAAAAAAAACTACTGTGTATTATGTATTTTGTATAAAACCCACCTTTCGATCGATTCTAATTTGGATATGAAATCTCAAGAGAGGATATCTGGTTTTTAAGTTTGGTGGTTAAACGACTCCTATATCATTATTGAGCGATATAGAGATTTCTAATAACATAATGTCTCAATTTACACTGTATTTCATAACTTCATCTTAACAAAAAATTTTATTTTATAACCATATCGCTACCTTCCAATTTATTGAAAATTACACTTTGAATTTATTCAAAAATGGTGAATATCATTTTGGGGCGATAGAAGAGCGATCTGGGTAAAATTCCGAAGAATATTTAATCACGGAAAGTGGAAAGCTGCCTTGACCATCAATGAATTCAACTCTTTATTTTGAAATATATTCTGAAAGTGTGAACCAAGACAAAATTGATGCAAATGAACTTTAACGAAAAAAACGATTACTGTTCTGCTAATCATGTTACGATTTGATAGCTTATTTTAGAGGTATCGAATCAAAAATCAATAAAACACATATCTTAAAACACTATGTCAAGATATTGAGGATTCATAGCTTAATTATTGGTACAAAGTTTTTGAAGCATTTTATGATTATTGATGGATTATATGCTTTGAAATAGTTAAATATTTTGTTTCACTCTGAAAATTATTTATTCAACAAAGTTATGTCAGAGATTGCAAAGATCAAATTGTGCTAATGTAAATCCTAGAGGTTCTTTTATTGAATATGATTATATTTGGACGAGTCCATAACATGACCTCTGGCATATCAGGGTAAAATAATATATGTCACAAACAAAATCGAATTTGAATACCAAAATACTGTGTTATTTTCAGGAATTGGGTTACAAGATTTAAAAAAAAACGGAAAAATAGACAGAGTTATCAAAAAATAGTGGTTAAAAGGCATTCAAAGCCATGAATTTATCTTAAAATAACATAAAAATTTCGATTTCAGTTGATTTCGCGAGGTAGTTAACGCGTCATATAGTTTTTGGTAATGAATATGTTCAGATTTATGTACTTTAAGTTTAAACTGAACTATTCAATATTAAAATTTTCTAAAATCTACCCATCTACAATGAATTTTCGATTCATTATATACAAACAACATATTTAAAATACTCAACAATGTTTTTTTTCATTTTTATGCTTAGGATAATATTGATATCATATCGTTTATTCTGCTCATAACAACTGCAGTGAAATCTAAAATCACGAAATATTGAAGTATTAATTATAGTAAAAAGTAGGGGAAAAGCGTGTCGTGCTGAAAAATATACAGTATTTAAAAAAATGAGGGATAGACAGACATGGATTACTGTATTTTTATAACTGATAAACAAAAGTTATTTTAAAGTGGATTGGTATACTCATCTCATCGAACAAATGATTAATCTAAGAAATATATTAATATTCTGTGTTGTTCCTAGAGTATTGTAGTTACAAGATATCTACTAACCTATCATTCATTAGTCTATTCAACTCTCTAGAAAAAATTATATTTTGAATCAGAGCTATGATTCATAGATTGACCAATACTATCAGCACTATATAATATTGTACATCTGTAAAATTCACCAGATAAATTTTTCAGCGAATAAGATTTTTCCATGAATTTTTGACGATGATTAAATTTTATATTTACGCTTTATCTCAAAATTGATCATGTGAAAATCAGAAATTTGGATAAAACACTAACTCGTGAATTTAAGAAAAAAAATTATGACTATCTAGAAATGAACGAAACAAAAAGACTCCTAGAGCTTCGGTCCGAGTATTAAAGCCCATTATAAAAAAATGATATATCTGTATATCGATGTATCTACCCAACAGCAGCCTAAATAATTAGATGTCTACCCATTAAATATGCTAAGAAAAAGATACCACGATTATCGGACCTATATAAATTAAATACAAAAAAGTTCAAAATTTTACAGTTCATTGAATCTCGCAAGTCATCTTATCCAGAAGAATGATAAATAGAGCATAATCTTTCTCTGATAATTACAAATAAGATGAAATGTCTCAATCAAACAAGATAACCTGTTAGCCGCTAATTTTGTTGCTACTCTAGTATTCTAGGATGTGTTACGCATAGGTGAGATTTTGTACAGTTTCTAAAGTTTTAAATCGTTAATTGTTAGATCAAATGACCTATGACTTAATATAATCATCTGCTTAAGTTATATGAAACGTTTATTAGTGTGAAAAGTCGTACATATCAAATATTTCAGGCTACTTTACGATAAATAAATGATTTTTACCACATTAAACAACTTTGTTTGTAAACTTCATTTTACACAGCCATTTATTTTTTTGAGATTTTCCAAATTTTCGTCTCCTTAATTCTTAAAATGAGACAACGTTGATTGTATTTCAGTGGTTTCGTTATACTATTTTTTTATTTGGATTTCCATTTGTAAATCAACCTATAACCTAAAAGACTAAAATAGGCATAACAAATATAATCAGCAACTGACAAACGACTCGATATGTCTTGACATTGATGTAGTATATTTCACATTTTTCAAACCTTTTTAAATGCGCCATTTCTCTTTGGAGAATATGATGTTATTAGTTTTAAACATGGTGATTAAATGTACAGGCAGAGTTCTTAGCTTTTCGATATAAAATCAATCTTGCGATAAAATCCCATCGGAATTGAACTCATAGATATTGATTTAAGACTTTAACGCCCACACGTCTGACAAAGAGACCATTTAGGACTGTATATTTGATTATAGTATATATTGAGGTGATTGAAAGTATTAAAACTAATTTATCGATAATATTCTAGTAAAAGTATCTCAAAATTAATTATCAATATTTCATTCATGCTCGTTGAGGAGTTCGTAGCGTTCCTCGTCAGATAATTTTACGAACATCAAATATACAAGACAACCAAAGAAACATAACATTGCCCAGAAGACCAACAATAGGGGAGAAGGTATGAACTGTATTCTGCGCAAAGTATTGTCGAAAACTGTCATCTTGGTCGATAAAAAATCACATTTTTCTGAAGTAATTGAACATACATACTAGGAAACGTTATTGTCTTGATTGATGACGCTAAAGTGAGAATCACGAAAGGTATAGCTAATTTATGGATATGAGATACAGGATCCAATCGCGATGTAGCCACAAACCTTTTTGAAACGTGGGCTTAAATATCCGAAAAGAGCTGCAACCGAGCTTATAAGGGATCCGATGATGGATAAAATGTACATGGTCTGTATGAATCTCATGAATCCTGAATTAAATAATGGAAATTCAACATCTTTAATTTATCTCCAAATCGGATCATATGGAATATGAAGTCAAAATTTTTTGCTTGATGGTGTGATGATAAAATACTATAACATTTTTAACAGTATCATTGATCTTTAAATTGCGTGTACTTATGACATAAATATTACCACTCTTTATCTATTTTTTGCACGATATTTTTTCCCTGCGCCATATTATTAGACTTTTAATAATGTGTCACGCAGCGCAGGTTGAGAAATAATTATTAAATGCTATGATTTTTATTTAAGAAAGAACAAAAGAAAAATGGGTGAGTGGAGGGATAATAAATTTAATCCATTCTGGTAATTGTCGCTATAGTTTATATTTAATGGTGAGTATAACATCACGAAATATTTGATTTAACATGAGACTACGCTTCTCATACAATAAATTTAACACGCCTGCTCACAAAAAAATATCTATAAATTTGTTTTTCATCTACAGAAACAAAAAGTACGTCTTTTAAGATTAAAACACTTCAAAAGGTATTTAAAGTTTTATGATTAAAAAATTAAAAAAAACTAGCAAAAATAAAGAATTGAAATAAAAAAAGCCTGACGTTTTTTCATTCATTCAATCTATATATATTAATTTTATCTTCCCATCTAGCAAACGCTACTTTGGAACCGTGGATCTAAAGGGCAGAGACAAATAGTTGACTGTTTACCAAGTGAGAGTCATTCATTTACCGAGTGTGTGTTTCCAAACGCGTGCCTCTCCTCAAATGAACCCTGAAATGTACAGTAACGTTTTACAACATCTAGATTTCGATCGATGTAAAATCGGAACCGAAATGTACTGGTGCATGTTTTTAACGCGTCAAAAGTCTGAGATAAAAAATATAAATTAATCTGAAACAGGAATCAAATTAAAATCTATCAAATATATACTATATATTGTTTTAAAAATAAATCGAACTTTCAATCTTTAGAAATTTGTCCATATGCTTTGAATGAGATTTGTTAATGAAATTCTATTCAGACTGCGGCATCTGCTTATAAATTTGAGACATATTGCAGATAGATGTTGAGGACAAGGCAGATGATGGTAGTAGAGGTATATAAAACTTAATTTTTATTATTTTTCACCAGTCTACTTATAATCATGAACAAAAAGATTTTATGGAGCGATGTTTAATAGATTGCCATTATTATTTAGTAAAATTTTAGATGAAATAATATTGAGAACAAATATAAATTTACCTGTAATTTGCTCGTATTTCCGGAATTTATCAATGTGATACCAATGAAACGGACCGAAGTATGCAAAGTCGCCATAAATAAAATGACCAATATTGTAGAGGAATAGGCATGGGAATATTGATGTCAGTATCAGTATTACACATGACAAGAATCCAAGGGATTCGAAAACTTTGAAATAATTAAACCATTCAGCCTCGTTCATATGTTGAATAAAATTTAGAAAATGCAATCGTAAATTTTCGGAACCTATCTTTGGATATTGATGAAGGTATCTTTAATGTTTCTAATTATATTGATAATTTTACTACAAATTTTCATTTATTTAATGATATCTATGTAGTTTGTGGAAGTTATTACGCAGCATCATTATACTTGACGATATTATTACCATACCATACTGCGTCATGGTCGACTTTTAACGATATTTTGCGAAAGATAAAACCTGATGAGAATTGTAATGCCAAATCATTTGTCTGATAATTCATTTTTTGTATCATCGGATAGCAAAACGTACATTCTAAAGGTAGATACGAAAGCAGCAATAATGTGGTTGGAAATCTTGCCGATCACCGGACTCATTAATCCTATTAAGTACATTTAATCGGTAATATTTTGGATCAAACAATAGTAATAAATCAAATATGTATTTTCAATCACACGATCTAGCTACTTAATTAAAATGAAGGTATTACTTAGGCAGAAAAACAAATGTCTTATTGGAAGAGTATTAATATAATCGCTTAAGAATACTCGATTCGTTGAAATACATCATTACACAATGACATATAGGAAATTAACAAAAATTATATTAAATTAATTGAGTCATGTGATTATCTTTAATGATCCCGTTCATTCCTATTGATGCATAATTACTATGATCAACGTAATTAGCAAAACACGTCAATTTTGATGGGTGTATGTACAGTCTAGTGCCGATTAATTTCTATAATGTTTAAATTGTGATCATCAGTGTTAAAGGAGAATCTTTGTATTCATCGTAACTAAATAACTATAATATAGGTTTTTCGATCGATTTAATATTTGTTGCAAACGATTTAACAATATTTGCAATCAATTTAATAAAAGTACCTTCGATCAAAAAAATGGCACATGCAGAATAATCAACTTTTATTTTTCAGAATTAAGAATCTAAAGTTCATTCTTAGATTTTTTAGAGTTAATAAAGTTAAAAAATATTTTGATATCAAACATTAACCAGGGTTTTATAACGAATGAAACCAATGTTTGAACTCTAATCGAACCAGAGAGTTTTGGATTTTAATTTTGATTTATGCAAGATCGGGAATAATCGAAAAATCTATCATACATACAACCCTTTCCAAGACAATCCATTCGAAATACACGTTTTGTAAAATTTTGCAAATTTCTAACATATTTAGAGATCAAAACAAATAGAAATACTCTCATACTGTTTTTACTCACATAACACCAATTTTACGACTATTTTAGCAAGCATCATTCGATTTTAAGAACAAATATAGTTTCTCAAATTTTAAAACCTTTCAGTGATCTTGAGAATTTTACGATTGACTCAACAAAATGAACGTTGATAAAACAAGGGAAATTATCTCTCTCGTGCAATTATTTTTAGATTTGAAGCAAATTTTATTGGAATAGATTTCAAAGATTACTAAATAGATCTTAAAACAATCTAATTTATTCTAATTATTGGTGTTACATTGATATTTAATTTGAATTTACATGAAATACGATAGGTTATGTCTGATGCTTCCATAACAGATTTCAATTGAATCGAAAAAAATTTTCCGTGTTTTCTGTTGAAACCTTTATTTAGTAAACATATCCTAAATCACACAGAATCTGAAGAATGAATTCGACTGACAGGGCATTTGCCTCGGAATACAGAAATTCATTGAATCACTAAGGCCAGTGATTTCTTCCATATCAACAATATTGTATCCATGTAAAGCACGTATTAAGATATTTATCACATTATAGGAACACAAAGCTACTACTAACTTCGACACAATGTTGTTATTAAATTCAACGAATGATTATCAGTTTTAATCACTCACCACCTAAGAATGATTTTGACATACAACAATTCAAAAGTTACATTTTTAACAAAAACATGCATAATCTAATATTTTTCTACCTCAACTCATACCTCTAACGATAACATTTGATTTATTCACATCTATCATATTTTTAATACTAATCAACAAAATCATTATTCTGTTTCATATCAAAATCATCGATATTTGTCCGATTTTTTTCTTTTAATTCAAGTTAAACGCAACAATGAATGTTAGAATTCTTATTTAATTCTCTAAAGATTGCTTCACTCGTTAATTTAAAAAAAATATTTATCTCGATTAAATTTAAGTCATGATTTCTAACTACAAAGCTCTGCAAGTATTAAGTTTATGGTTGACGAAATTGAATTATAAACAAGTTTGAATTTTTTACTATTCACTAGATTAGACTATATTGAACTCAATTTTATTGTAGACATTTACGAGTCGTTATTGAAAATCGGAATTAGTTTCTTTTATATAAAGTGCTTGTTTTGAAGAATATTGAGGTTCATAATCATTCAGATGAAAGACATTCTAAAGAGTGTTTTTTTCGACAGAGTTATCAAAATATATATACAATAGAAAAATTATCAAAATATATTTTTACAGTATTGTATATAAAACTATCTCAATCCTCTATAAATATAAATATACAATTTGTAAAAAAATATGATCAAACAACAAAATATTGATACAATATAAGACGCGGACATGCGCAAATAAATGAAAATAGCCAAACAAACAGTTACATTCTAATTTCATAAATAGATGATGAATGATTATCTTGAAAGTAATCATAAGTAATTTGATAAATTTGTCTAAGTATTTTATTTAGATCGTTAAAAATATGTTCTCAAATTCAAGAATTGTAAAAGAGCAATAAAAATTATAGAAAACTTGCCCAAATTAATACAAAAAGATAAGGATCGTACAATTAACGTATGAAGAAATAAACGTAAAACTCTATACATATACATTAATCAGAATATTGAAACATATATTTACTCTAAAATTAGGAGTATATAATTGGTGTCATAAAAAATCAATTTTATGCTTCAAATGTATAACTGCGTTCATCGTAACACAAATATAGAATATTGCTTATTTTTTTTAGATATTAGTGCACATGTATTTTAAACGTACACTACACATATATCAAAGATGAAAAATAAAAATTTTAAAAATATAAATAGTTAGACGCGTTTTTGTCGAGATAGCAATTTTCTCGATAATGTATGTTCCTCAAAAAAAAATCACAAATATCTAGTAAATTGATTGAAAAAAATATGATCTATTTTACCCTTTTTTCAATGCTCACATGGGCTGTTGTAAAGAAATAAATCGATCCTTACATCGAAAATTTGCGTTTAGGTATTTACATACTCGTTTAACACTAATTATTATACATATATATAGTTGGAACTCCTGTAAGGTGGCGTATTGAATGTTTTGATAATATTCTTTCAGTCCAAAACTTTATATCAACAATACGATATCATTATAGGGTATTCAATTTTAAATATAATTGTGACAAAAAATATTGGCAACCTGATAGACCAAAAGTATATTAAATGAATGGATGTTGTATTTAACAACGAATTGAAACGAAAACAATAGAAGACGTTTATGAGTGAATAAATCTTTCAGGATTAAAATATATGATGTCTTTTAAAAATTTTAACTTAACAAAACGAATTCAAGTGGAAATAGAAAACAATGATTGAAATAATAAGATTCAAAAAAAGTATTTATATCTGTATTTGAAACAGATTTTATAAACAAATTGAGTGCAGGTCAGAATGCACAAATGATTATCACAATACATTAATTAGCTAAAGCTAGTTTATCGCAGACTGGCATCTAGGACCAAGATTCAGCTGGAAAGAGAGTTTTGAGCATGCAAGAATCTTGCAACAGCCTAGTCTGTGTGAATTGAAGGTAGCATGGCCTGGATAGAACGGTCGCCTGTGGACAACGTCACGATCGCGGTCTATGTAATGTTAGTTCAAAAATGAACCAGACCAGGTCGGATCACTTACAAGACCGATATCATCCAAAATCAAACAATTCACTCCATTAACTGATTTTCATGAAATTTGGCATATATCAAAACTTTTTATAGGAAATTCCTAAAATTCTAGAACTTTNTAAAATAAAATGCTAGGACCCAGCAACAGGTGCCTATATAATTAATTTGAAAGCTAAGTGGGAGTTAGATAACAAATACTTTAAAAGCGGTTGACTGGCTAGGATCGATTACTGTGATCAAAATAGCTATACCTTGTTTGAAAAATTATTAGATAATAAAATGTTGCAGAAGCGTTTTATATAAGAGCTAGAAAATACATTTGAGAAGATACTTTCTCAAATTGCTGAATACTCGGCTTGTGAATAAAATATATAGATTAAATATTATTTTAAGAACTAATTCATCAATAATTTTCAATATTACTACACTAATTAAAAGCGTTGGACCTCACTTTTATATTATTATTAGAAGAATCAGAAATATATACTAAGATATTATCTTACAGATATCATTTTAATTGAAACCAATTAAATTATTATTAAAATGAAGATATTCATACATTGAGGCTTGTTTTACGCAAAGTACTAAAAATTTTTGAGATATACAGATCTGTATGATATTAATAAAAAACATTGTTGTTATTGCCCACCTCGCGCACGCGTATAAAAATTACGTTAAGTAGAGTCTACCCGATTAACAAGCTTACAAAATGTATAAAAACAGGATAAAACGAAAAAAGTATAAATGCGTTAATGTCTACAAGAAATTGATGGTCACCATTCGGTGATGTCTTGTCAAAGTTTTCATTTATACCATTTCACCAATGAAGATGAAATTATTCAGTTAGTATCAGCAAATCACAAGGCAAAAGAAGTACACTTTTCAATATCCTGATTGGTAAAATATCATTGAAATTGTAATTTAATTTTCGTGGTAGCAGGTGAAGAACTCATCAAACGATTCAAATTTAATGGATAATTAAATCTGACTGTAAAGGTTTGTGACGGTTTCAATATTATCATTTCTCTAATTTTTAACTCAAAAGCTTAACTTTTACATACACTATATATGAAACATCTTGTATTGGCACAAGGCATCTTAATCAATAATTTCATATTATCCTAAAATATAAATAACAGGTTCACAATAATTACCATGTGTTTTAATATTCCCTTTTCTTCAGTTTTCAATATTCATATCTAAACATCTAGAAATAAGACAGAGGATGCGTTTTATTTGTTGATAAAAATATTAAATATCATTTAGATTTTGAGTATACATATTGTTAATATTGATATGGATATGAAGTTAGAAGCTACGCGACGGCTTATTTAAGATATATTTGGTAAATATTTTGAATAAATTTTGATTTGTGGAGATAGTTTCCGAATACTCATCAAATTTGATAAGTGTTAAGCATTTTCATTTTAAATTTTAGCTTTTATAATTATTTCAGTAAACATTCGACCGATATATGATGTCTACATCATTTAAAATATGAATATATAATATTTTTTCAATTGCTAAGACGTACTTATGGAAAATTTTAACCTGTGAATACATACGATCGAGTTTTCTTATCATAAATAACACCTTAAAATTTTCGTTGCAAAATTTTAAGTGTGTGCGTCAAAACTGGCATCACAAAAGAATGAAAACTATTCTGAAGATCGATTATTATATAGTTATATTTTTGTTCTAGAATTCGAAAAAATAATCAAGAAAGACAAATTGAATGAAATCTTAAGCCATGACACAACCCAAATCAGGTGTATTTTTGCTTTATTTATTCTTTTTATTATCCTAAATGCGCCAGAAGATATCCAAGTGTATGATGTGTAACTCAACGTTTTTGTGATAGGAGATATCGGATTTTCGTTACATGAATCTGTGATCAAAAAATGGGTTTTAGAAGAATTAGAGATATTGATAATTAATCCAATCCATTAACATTTATATCGTGCTTTTCAGCTTTGCATAAACATATGAGACAATGTCTATTACTGTGAGTGAAACACGAATGATTTTCAGAGGATAGGCAAATTATTCTGGTTATCATTTATTTTATCTGCCTTTCTGTTTTATTTGCTTTTTATTCAGTGTAATAAACACAACCAGGATGAACTTGATACCCCAATCAAATATCATCAGAAAAATAAGAGACAATATTTTACTCACCTACCAAAATTATTACAAGGGTATATTTGACATTATAATGACATGACCGTTATTAATGACGCAAAATATATGAAATATTTTATTTGATTCGGCGCCTCACTTATATTCTTATCTGAGTAAATCGTAGACATTTCAATTGACTATTTAAGAAAGAACTGATAGGATTTGCGCCTTGCAAGAACCTTTGATGGTTCGGTTAATGAATAATATATGTTTAGTCGTTGAGATTATATTTATTTGATTATTACTAAAGAACGCAGTCATTCATTACCGACTGCATCATAATGTTTATTTAGAATTTATTTTTATGGGTTTTATTACTCAGATATAATTGAAGGCCATTCCAACTAGTCATAATCATAGTATGCAACAAGGATTATACAAAATTTACATGTTTGAAAAATTTTTGATTCGTCACTAGTATTTTTCGGGTGATAACTATCCGCATGTTGAAGCAGTTGGATCATCTATAACTGAGAATGTGTATTGAACATAATAATTTTACGATGGTATCTAGCTTTCGAAAATGGAGCATTAGGACAACTTATATTCTCAAAGAAATTCGAAGATAATTAACTCATACCAGACGATGAACAAGTGTAAATTCAAAGTAAATAGACCGAGTGCAGACGATATACCTGTTTTTTAATTTAAATTACTTATAATGCTGATTTACTTTTAAAAAAGGTGTAATATATCAGACAGGCGTATGAGAATACTTCAGCTATACAATTTACCGATTCTGCATTTTTTATACGTATTTTATATCGTCTATGGCGAATATAGTATACCATTTTATAGGACTGAGACATCGAGTAGGCTTTGCGTATCCTGGGTTGATCAACGATAGACTCGCGGTATTTCAGACATTATTTTAAGATTTTGATCCACTTGGTTCCGTGGTGGTTAAAATTACATTAGATATAATGTGTGGGTATATTTTAGTTTTATAGCAAGTTTACTCCATGAAGAACGTGAACTCTATTGTAAATGATAAATAAAAGTCAAGGTTTAAATATCTTAAGCCACCGAATATTTTAGAATGAATTTGAAGTATTTATCTTTGATATTTAAAGGATTAACAATAATCAAAAGACATTCTTTTGTTCAATACAGAAGAGAAAGCAAACTAGGCCTTAAGTGTTGTTTTTTTAGGCATAAGATTATTTTTATTGAAGCAACATGTTTAACATTAAAAAGTTCATATCGGTGATTAACAGTTTTGATTTGTAATTTACTGAAATGTATTGAATAAAATATATTCAATATAGAAAATTGTTGTTGATTTAACACGAATTTTAGACTTTTGAATGCAACAATCTTTAGGCGTGATAAATGATTTTTCAATCAACGAACAACTATTCATGGCTTTTCTCATACTTTTGTAGTATAACACATATCATGAGAAATCATAACCCCACGCTTCACTCTTACATTACATTTATATATCAAATGATAGTTTTAAATAAATTTATCCATATTCTATGAATGACATTATATACAATGCGTCCTAAACATGAACCTATTTACATCAAACCGATTTAATGAAATACTTCTAGATTTAAATCGACGACTATAAAATTATCTTAATATTTTTACATGCAGAAATGTGATATGTAAGATAGTGTCCTCAAATATAATTTATAGTATTCTATAGTTTCGATTTTGCGCAAAACGTTTCTTTTAATTGATTGTATTTAATATTTTTAAAATATTCGACTGATTCACTATTCTGATCATAAAAAAACAAAAAATTTATGCCAAAAGTTTATTAATTCATAAAAGACAGATTTGTTATAACAAATTCACAAAAATTCTAGGTTGATATTCGGCTTTCGTATTTCATACTTCTGATCTTATATTCTTGCGAAATCAACAAAAATGTCAATAAAATTATTTAGATCTTTAATCATCCGCCTGATGTTGTCGTTTAGGGTTGTAGGGAAACTTAATTTTAAAACAATGGCCATTCAATCAGATAAAGCTTACTATCGAGATAGATATATTTAAATATATATTATTAACGGCTACAGAATATCTCTGTACGCATTTTTGTTTTTTAACATTAAGATCTGCGTTTTCCTATTTTAAAATAAGAGAACAGTAGTTTATACATTTTATAATTTCGTTGAAAAATTTATCTTATTATATGTATTTTTATCTTGTATTACATTAATCAAATTAATTACACGTATTGAGACTAGAATTAAGGAGTTGGTGACTGCCATCATAAAATATACCGAAATTTTTTTTCACTTAAATATAATAAATAATCAAAAAATAACACGGGCTAAAAAAAGTCAAAATATTTATTAAGTATCGAACCGTAGTCCAAATCCTGAAATGATCTAAGATATATCTGTT
>JWZT01003057.1:13991-34835 GCA_000827895.1 Thelohanellus kitauei | reverse complement strand
AATTCTAAACCGCCATGACACATGGTATTAAATGAATTGAGCTCGTTTCTCGAATATTCGATAATGCATTTGTAAATATCCTTTTTTGAACATTTTGAATAGTTTGAAAGATTTGGCTTGAAATAACCACAACACTAATTGGTAGTCTTTCAACATATCTCTAGATTTTTGTGATTATTGGCACGTGAGATGTTCGGCAAATTTGATATTCCACTCTATATATCTCGATAAACAAATATCTATCATATATAGTTCAGAAATACTTCATTATTTGGTTGTTAAGCTTTTTCTAATCAAACGCATCTTGAATTTTATTTGCAGGTATCGTACAAGCAATAGTTATATGATATGTGTTTAACCTCACATTCTGGTTAGTTAGATCGATCCCCTCTGATTTTTTCTGAGTATGTGATCGCGTATGATATTTGAGTTTTTTAATTCATTCATCATCAAAAATCACACCAGCGGCAACATCGGAACTTAACAGAATCTCCGCATATGTGTCCATTTCATCAGAGTTACATTATGTTTGGTCTAAAATTAACTATAAAATCGAAATCCAGGAAATTAAATAACCGCAGAGAAGTGAAAGCTCTTGAATTTATTCTAGTGTTGTTCAAAATTATAATTCCTGGTTGAATATAATTCGACAATTATTGACACACAATTCGGTTAAGGGTAGCTGATTCAATATGAGTCCAAACATGACTGACAGCTTTTATTTCGGACGATGCTCAAAACTTGAAATACTTCTATTTTGTAAACAAAAATTTTAACATATTTTAATCTTCCTGTTTTTCTGAATCCAATGAGTCTTTTTTCATTCTTAGGTACATAGAGATCACCTTATCTAATTTTTAACCAGTTGAAATTCTCAAAAATTAACACTTCTTTAGTTGATCCAACTTTGATTCTGGATTAATTTGAAATACAGGCTTTCTCACCCTAACTCATTACATTTATCTAAATTATAATGTTCTCTACTGGTGAGGGAGCTGGATCGATTAGGTGATTATTTTATGGCCTCGGGTTTTCGGTTCGTTTTTCATCACTCCGTTATTATAGGAAGGCGTAGCATTATAGCTATCAGTTCTATTACTTTGCAAATTCAGCTGTTAAGGAATGAATTCCAAAAATTTATTTACTTTTCAATAATATTGACGTATTATATCTATATTTTATAATTACCAACAGAGCCACCGAAACTATATGTCCTATCAAATGGATGAGCAATCGATACCTAATCCACGTAGAGGAGCATTCTATTCAGATTACAATCAAGAAGACCTTTTAGGTCGAGCTATCATTTTACATCTCTTTCTGTCTTCAGGTATTCCGATCAATGTTTAGATAATTATGAAGACCTCGACAACCCAGAGTCTATTTTTACAATCTGTCGTTCCAGATTAGAACAATGGAGACAACAAGTTATTGAAGAATATCCAAAGAATACAGCTATGGCCAATTATTTTATTCTTCAGGGTTGTTACAATATCATGCAAAGTTTAATCCATTGCATCCGAATTACTCTTCGACAACATCTGGTACAAAGATACCCACTTAAGAAAATCAAACATCACCCGAGACAGCCGAGACACTAGCCACAACAGAATTGAATTGAATCTACAACAATATTAATAATTTTTACATGGTTTTAACTTCTATTCGTTTTTGGAAATTTCAATTTAGTCCTCTCATAATTTCGTTTAATTTTGATTTTTACGATTACAATTTCATTTTACCACGGCCAACACTAAGCTTTTGGGTTGGAAAGAGGGTAAAGTTGGAGATTTTAAGAAAGCCATCATCTGTTGAATTTTGGGTTGGGCCTAGGTAACACACATTTTTTGACATTGATTTTTTTTTAAACATAGAGCATATGTGAGCTGCTATAATTTAGGTGTCAAATTTCAAAAATTTAAAAATCACACAAAATTCACCCCCTATTCCTGCGTAACACGATACTTCGGAATGATGGGCTCAACTTGCCACCCTTACCCCAGCAGCTTCCCCGGGAGTCTATAAAGATTGGTAAGAGGGCTTCCGTGACCCACCGGGGCATTGAAGCACCTTATGCCTCTCAGGGTTGCTCGTTGAGTAAGGTCCTCATGAAGGGAAGCAAAGCGGGACCACAAGCGCCCATAAGCCCTCCAACGATGGCACCCATGCCGTTGATCCCTCCCCCGTTTAAACATGATCGGACCAGACTGCTTTGGGCCATGGACGCCGTAGTAAATGTCCAAACCTCAAAACACATGAAAATATCCCAAGCGAAATTTGGAAAGCGGGTGGTCGGGGGGGGGGGGCAAGCCGCCTACATCTTTTCAAAGTAGAGTGTTACACATGAACGGGGCTGAATATTTTGTGATTGTTAAATTTCCCGCCAAAATTATAGCAGCCCCATATACTCTAAGTTTAAAAAAATTCCATGTCAAAAAATGTGCTACAAAGGCCCAACCCCAAATTCAACAGATAATGGCTCTCTTTAAATCTCCAACTTTACCCGATTTTAAAACCCAAAAGCTTAGTTATGGAGGTGGTAAAATGAAATTGTAATCACAAAAGTCAAACTACATGAAATTACGAGAGGATTAAACTGAAGTTTTCAAAAAACGAAATTGAAGTTAACAAAAACGAAATTGAAGTTAAAACCCTGTAAATTGAGCCTTGTGAATGCTGGATTTTTAATACTACAGAAACGGGTTGGGAAATTTAATCACAAAAAATGAAAGTAATCCGCTTCACTTAGGATGTGACGTTTCACTCTTAAATTTTTGCCTTACTCTCGAGAAAGTCCTTTTTGAAATCTACGGACCAAAACGATTGTTGAATTTAGCACATCGACTTAATTTCATTTACCCGGGGTTCTCATGTACATATTTGTTAAGTTAAAAATAGAATTTAAAATTGGGCCTATTTCCACTTTTAATTCTATAGAGATTCATATCAGAATATAAAAACATAATAGATATTGGGGTTTTTTAGAGGCAAGCGGATGACGGTGACTATAACTTGATTTGATGCGACTCGATAGGAGTTAGAGAACCTTTGCTGGAGATATCCTGATTCTATGAATATTTTTGAGTTTATTATAAAGGCAGTTACAATTTTTTTTTCAGATAAGTAAGTCATATAAAGGCACAAGGCCTATTTTTCACTTTGAATGTGTCTCATGTTGGATATATGTATTACCCAAGTTTGGAAAACAGTGCCAAGTGGGCTATATTGAGATCACTGGGTGAGCATCTATATGTTGTTGTTCGGATCCCACTGGATTCACCTTTTACTCCAACATCTAAAACAAATGAATCTCATAATAGTGAGCAGTATCTAGCTATATAACAGAACCAATGTGAGCAATTTACGAGATTTCCTGACATCACATCGGCTCCAAGGTTTTATTTTTTTTACATTTATGAACAACATTGCATTAAGTGCTCGATAAACAAAGAAAAAATCAACAAACGTATATCTAGCCTAAAGAGTACACAAATTTAATCACGGGCAGAATTTTACACCATTCGCCAACAAGGTGCTCCCAATTGTTTGTTGGGAAATTTTTACAGAACATTGATAATGTGTCATTAACAAACATTTAAAATGTTATTTTATATTTTATTTTCAAACGTAATTAAAGGCAATGCAATGGGTAATAAAGCGAAAAATCCAGGCCCGACAAACTGGATATATGACTCACAAGGTAACGTGGTCATAACGTTAGGATTTTTATATGAGTTTTTTCGATTGCCTCATTTATTTCTATCATGTAGATGGTAGTGATCGTTTAATTCAAGAAAATGAGACTATACCACAGGATTTTCATCTCGGTTTTTGTTGTACATACACCGAATCGTTAAATAGTGGAAGTGAAACATTCATTCCTACTGTTTGTCCAGATATTGTCAAGATTTATACAGACTGCAAGCAAAACCCATCCTTAAACTTTCAACTTTTCTTTAGAAAAAGAAATGATTTATGGTACTAAAATATAATAAAAAAGGAAATCAAGGCGTAATTGAATCTAAGTTTATTAACGTTTAAATTAGCAAAATATTTTTAAATTTTCATCTAGTGTACCTTCCGGACTTTAGGGCGCGTTTTCCATAAATTTGAACCCGCCAGCGAATACCTGAATTTTTATCCATTACCGTACATTTCTTAACCATATCTCGTGGGGTTTCCCACAGATCTTAAACCTGAAACTTAAGCACCGGTACTGCTAAAATATGTACAAAATACAATTTTGGTTGAAATTTAGTTGATAAAGTGATTATAGGGTGCGCTATTTATACGGAAAAATACAGTACTTGTAAAATTATTCCCATATTTTTGATCATTTATAAATAATAACATAAACTTTAAACTTTTGGGACCCAAAATCTCGATCAAAACAATTTGAAAGCATTACAGTTCATAATTTTCAAAAAAATGTTTTATCTAACACCCATTCCACTTCACTCACAAATGAAGATTATTTATTTCATAAATGGACATTTTAAGAACTGTTTCATAAGGGTTCTACCGCAAAGCTTCTATTAGGCTTCAAATATTGACCATTTAACGATAGATCGATGATTTTAATACGAAAACCCAGATTTGAATATGTTTATTAACTTGCTTTACTGGATGGGTTTGGCAGCATATTAATAAGTAGGGTTAAAATGTGAGTTTCTGAAATCAAAACTGGCTTCTCATGAGTTTTATATGGATGTCTTCCGTTTCAAATATCGTTATTTAGTTAAATGCCTTCGGATAAAGTCAAATCATGTATTAGTAATTTTCTTATCTGAGGTTACCTCCTCTTACATCTTAATATTATTGAACCTGGAATGAGTTTACTCATTAACAGATCTAGCAACTATTGGACCCTTATGCATTAGATAGATCATACAATCAGAATTGAATATAAACTTTGTTGAGTGATTCAATCGTGACTCATTTTTTCATCCCAAATTTCGATGATAATCCATTTAATGATTTGAATATACCTACTCCTGTACTTCCAACACAGTATTTCTCATATATGTTGCTTTATCAACGGTTCTTTTACACTTAAATATCCTTTATAACATTTTTTTTGGAGAATGCTACCCAAAAATTCATTGACCAATCAAGGAATCACTGAATTTCAAATTTTCACTTGGATCCTGAGAAAGAGGATAATTTGTGATTTAAACTTTAGAACAACAAAGCTTACAGGCTTATCATTGCAATGTCCATAATCCTAACAACTCACACAAATACAATGGTTATTAAGCATAAAAGCGTGATAATTAATCTAGTTGTCATGAATACCATTTTTATCCAACGATTGTATTTGACTAGAAACGGAAAAAAAAGCGAGAAAAATTATCAAAAAATATTGATATTATTGAAGCCAGTCGTTTACAATTTCTTTTCTCGTGATGAATATTAAGTTGCCCACTTTCTTTCATAAAGGATTTAAATTCCTTTCTGAGTAATTTTCATTTGACGTTTGGAAAGATCCTAAGGGTTAAACTTGAAAGGTGTAAGTTTTAAATTAATCAAAAAACCGGCTGGAAACGTGTGAAATTTAATACACTTTTGAGTATTCAACGAGATGATTAATCTCTTCGAATAAATGATACGATTGTCTCAACATCAGGGCTGATATGTAAGTACACATTTCCATTTTCTGCCTATCCCATATTTATTTTAGAGAGAATCTGTTTTAGATATTCCAAATTTCTGAATGGTTACATTTCTTAATCATGTTTCATCAATTCGACTTTATTCGACAGAACTTTATTATGTCACACATTTTGCACTATGAAAATGCATATAATTCTTTTAGTTGAACAATTTTCGATTTCTTAGTAGCTGGAATCGTTTTGGACAGAGAAAGACGCTTTCTTTGTTTCGAGATTTAAATTTGTTACATAGAAAACGCTTATGATTCTCTACTAATTTAGTTTGCGCTTTCAATAATAATTTTATTATACTCTCTCCAGATTGACGAGGTAGCTCTGACATATTTGGTGACCTAGTTATCCAAATATCCTTGAAAGGATAAGAACCAGGCACACTATATCATGGGGAACACATGTATCATTATTCTTTTTCTTCATTCTCGATCCTTAATGCCTTAAGCAGATATCTAAACGGCTATATATGCTTAAATATTTCGATAAAATTCAACAAATTTAATTATATGGTCTCTTTTACCTCCAGAGAATAGTTAGAGTTAACTTATTTCATCATTTGAAAGATGTTTCAAATTCAATACCTGGAATAAAACTAACAAGCTGATAAACATCTGAGATTGTAAATTAAGTTTGAGTTTTACAGACAGTTGATTGAAAACAACACACATCAAGTCAAAAATTTTGTTGAAGAAAATAAATATGCTTTATAGCCAAATTAAAACATATGATGGCAAAAAAATATTTACTCTGTTTCAATTTGACGAAAACCAATATTTAGGAAAATAGTATTTATGAGATTGGGGATAAATGAATCATAAATTAACGTGAAATATAATTTGATGAAAATTTATGCTGTCAAAATTCAAAATAAAATCATGATTTTTATGGCCTTGGCCATTTTTATATGTAAAAAATATCGTGCAATGCTTGAAAAAGTAAGGTTATTGGGCAAATCCTTACATAAACACGCAATTTAACAAATAATTATGAACCCTCTTATTTGTATTGAAAATAAAAAACAGCCAGAGGAAATGATTTATTTAAACATCAGAGATAAATTTTCTACTTCGATAATACACCAAAGAACTTTTAAAAGACTCGCAGACTTTCAAAAATAAACCTTGGGAGGATTCTCAGCGATTAACAGGTCTGTTATGCCGACCTCATATATACAAAACTATCCAAATGAATTTTTGCTTAAATAAGCAGCTATGCCATAGAAACTAAGACTGCATTGAAATTTTTAATATGCACTGTCACGGTGTTATCTTTGAGAAATTTTCCAAAAACATAATTTGATGTGTTAAGAGACTACTGGCAGCTTTTATGCTAACCGAGTAATCTAAAATATGCTTTAAAAAATTCTGGAAACTTACCTACAGTTGAATCGCTTGCTTCGTTGTTTTCTTCATGATATCGTGTGAATTTTATTTTCAAAACTTTATGCTCAATGAAATCAATTGATTAAACACACACCGATAATATAGATCAAATAGTATTCCCGCCTAATACATAGTTACTCCAATGCACCAAGCATTTTTTTCAAAACAAAACATTTGAGAATTAAATACATTATATTAATCAATATTACAGAATAATCAGTTTTTTAAGGGATAATATATTAAAATGTAAATGTAAGCGTGACGGTTTTTACATGTTAACTCGATTTAATAAATTTTTTGACTTTTAAGTGTATATAGTTGGAATTTAAAAATAATTAGAAATGAAAATCAAAAGAGATGATAATTGGATAATAGTTAAAATAATCTCAGTTTCCGATATCAGTTGTTTGCATAAATCTCCAATTGTATCAGTTTAATGATATAGAGAAATTTTACTATTATCAGAAAAGAGCCATAGAAAAACAAAAAAGACTCACAACACACCCATAAAGATCAGATTTAAGTTCTTAATTTAAAAAACCTTAATGATCAAAGGTGAGAATTGTTTAAGTTTTAGTGGTAAATATATTTGTGTTGTTAATTTTGATAAAAGTTGTCCAAATACAAAACCAATGCAACAGACTCAAAATCGATCATATGGTCTTACAAATAATTTCAAAAGCTTGAAAATATCGACCCAACCTGTGAATAGAGTTGAAGTAATTTCATTTCTGAATATAGCCTGAGAAATAGTTTAAACCATTTTTAATTCTGATGATCCAAAGAACCACAATCGAACTTTGTTTATAGTCCAATATATCACTTTATGATTCTCGAAACCATATCATCATTATTTTTTAAGATTTAACCTGTACTTCATTATCTGAACAAAAATGAAATATCTCAGGACTAAAAATCTATGATTATTCTCTGAGTAATTATTTACTTAACTAAATCCTCAATTTATGATTGTTTAAAAAATATACCTCAGACATCCTGAAACTCTATGGACATCTAATATAACAGGAGATAACTCGGATGTTTGATTTGAGAAATGTTTGAAGACAAATTTATGATATAACTTGATAATTTTTGATCAGTAAAAAATTGGTTATTTTTTTAATTAAATGTTAAAATTACGACTTTTGTTGACAAGGCATCACGAATATTTTTACATATATGTTTCTAAAGTTCTTTGTTGAGAATACATTGGTGCAAATACCACGTGTAATTTGATCATTAAGTTCTGTATAAAAGGACCGATTATTTTCGTATCGGATCGGCACAGCGTTCACGGATGATCGACTATCTCACGCTCTTTCAGTTTCTCGTAACTGTGCAGAATTCGAAATTCTTTACGGCATACAATGCCAGAATCGTAAGAATGAGCAAAGACTTCGAAACGCTGGACAGTCGTTTCGGTTTCAAGATGATGTACACTGAAAAATTCAAGAGGTAACATTCGATTTTCATCAACATTACTATTCTTTTACCAGCATTTATATTCTCAAGATTAAAGCATACATAACTTTTTCTATAACAAAGGAAATCCAAAAATAGCTTGATTTCACTTAAATTTTTAAGAATTGAACAAACATTTTATTCTTAAGCATAATCGAACCAAATCTCATTTAAAAAGACATAACGTAAATTTCCACATAAACTAATTTTTTTAGAAATCTTTTAAGAAAACCCATATTTAACAGTTTAAACTACACCAACGCCTAGACATCCTTTTTCTGAAAAAAAGGAATGATGAAAAAATCGAATCATTTTTAGTAAATACATACTATTTGGCTTACAAGCGGTCAATGTTCCAAATATAATACTTTACGCTTGTTCGTCACAAAATTGAGGATATCTAAATTGTTTTTGAGCGTTAAAATAATACTTTTTTCAAAAACATCGAATGAAAGTTTCGTTTCGCTGGACTAAATAAATACCGATCGAAAGTTTATCTTTTTTAAAACATTTCTTTAAACACGCACATAACGATAATGATGCAATGGATATGAATTACCATTTTTAAAGAAGCAATATGAGACAGATTTATGACGATTGATAACATTCGTTTATTGTTCATATTAGTCACGATGAATAAAGGCCACAACTTAAAATAAAGTCAATACTTATTTTTGGACGTTCCAAAATGGATATTTTTCAACAGATAGATTGCTTTAATTAAAAAGTATCTTATTAACGGCGTTTAGATTTTTAATCCAGTTTTAGGGTTTAATATTTTTAAAAATTTGATAATCAGGGTATTTTTGTATTTGTTGGAAAATATAAGTTTAAATTTATTATATTAAAATATATTCCACAGTTATATATTTTTAGCGATGATTTTTTTAAGCTTTATTTCATATTGGTTTTTACCAAACTTGGAGGATGAAAACCTACGAAAGCATATTTTTATGTATGATTTATACAAACTGACCCTTACTCTGTTCTACGATTGCTGAACGATGCAACCTCCGTGATATAGGTCAAAGTACTGATTTACATGTCAGTTTTGGACCCACTGCAACAAATAAAACAACACAAGTTTCTGTTCACTAGATCTAGGTTACCGGCATCGGTACTGTCTCTGGGTGTAGGATTTTCACAAATTTCTTTTTTTATCAAAAGCTTTAATTCGTAATCTAATCTTTGGAATTTCATCTGATCTTATTTTCTATTTATAAATAGATAGACTTACGAGATGGTCATTAAGATAAGAAATCACAATAAATCTGTTTTAATGATATATCACTATGTAGCCGACGCTGAGATTTAAAAATGTGAAGTACAGGACAATATGCCGATAATGAAGTTAACACATCTCAGAAATATCCTACTTAATCAATTTGATATTTACAGAATAAATTCAAGCAGAAATTATATATATAATAGAATCAGAATGTGAAAAAATGTTACAATTCACTGATAGGTATATTTCAAATACTAACTTATGTTCTCAAGACCAATAAAACAGTTTACACTAAGTTAACCTCTTAAAATGATGGACTTGTTAAAGATCCACATGTGACAACTAGAAATAGCAAGGCTCTGAGCATCAATATAGAAGATCGGTCTGATATTATTGCCGTAATACATCCTCTTAGACTCATGCTTAGCTAGTTTTAATAGATAGAATATTGATATTCAATTCAAACTACATTTATTTGGCCTAATTATGCCTTCGACAGAGCAGAAACAGTAACTAAATTATTGAACTCTATAACCCATAACCTATTCACATTTCATTCTATCAATAAAAATGTGAAGCTTGGATTGAAATACTCTTTAATATTTATAAAAAATCAGATTTTGTTGAATGTCTTGGAAAAACTGATCACACTGTTGATAAATTCCATATTTATACAATATTTAGCGACCTTCTGATGACGTCACACTTATTAACAAAGTATTAGTGTCTTTATAAAGTATCTACGCATAAATATAGCTAGAAATGCGCTTATTAAAAAAATAAAACGGGATATTATCAGAATTTTTGATTAAAACAACAAAATTTCCGTGTCGTCGAACGTACACTATTAAAGCCCAAGCATGGTTGTTATCAGAAATACAATTGAACACGCGTGGTACCTTGTTAAATATACAGTTGGGAGGCATGAAATTCGGAACCTTGATAGTACATGGGATCATTATTAGAATATTAATACAAATGAAGCAACCTTTTTAGATATTAGTATAAAAAGTTTAAGCTTACACCTTTTTCAATAAAAACAAAATTCAGAAGTTTATTACTCATAATTAACAAAATCCGAAAGATAAATCACTTTTAGATGAAAGTAAAATTGAATTTTGAGATTAAAAAGCAAACAATTTAGATTGAAATTTTCTGAAAAATGCTGTTAATAACAAAAACAACTAAATCAGTGATGATATATAAAAAGTTTATCAACGAGTTCATTTGCTTGGATTTTTCAAGGTTTACAAATTTTAGTACCATATAAGTTTTTCTGTGTATAAAGTTGTTTTTAAAAGTTACAACGAAAACTATTTCATAAGCGATATAGATCTTAGTTAAAGTCCTTCGACCGCGAATAATAATAATTTTTGTTTCATATCATTTCAAGATTAATTATTAATCCATCAACCACACATTAATGGTGCTTGTTAAAAAGGAAAAAAAGAGGTTGTATCACTATTTATATTTTATAGTTTAAACAAAAAAATAAAAAATACTTATGATTTTCAGCCTCCTCGTTTCTGCACCTGGAGCAGTTATCAGTCCCGAAAACAATGTATCTGTTGGAGCCGTGTTCAAGATAAAGGTTGATGACCAGAGTCTTAGTGCCGTCAAAACTTACGCAATTCAAAACGGTAAATCGATAATTAAACTTAGAAAAAGTAATCAAAAAACTCAGCCCTGTATATCAACCCCTTTTCGGTTTCAATTTTGACATGGATAAAGAGGGAAATGTTCTGGTTAAGAAAAAATAATACTCAGATTTGTGCGCCAAACATTGTTTTTATGCCAGGATATGATTTTTACTGCTATTTCTATGATTTTTCTGGCAACCCGTTAAGGCCAGGTTATCTGAAAGAATTCGATGGAGTCTATAGTTGTTTGATCTTTTCTTTAAAAGCACGCTCAATGGCCAATTATGGAGTGATTCTAAAATACTTTCCGTACAACTACGAAAATTCTTACCTGATTGGATCAAGACTGTACATGCAAGATCGTAAGTTCGATATAATTTTCAGTGTATCCAGAGAAGGACACATCAGGTACAAAGTTAATAACCCAGCATTTAACTCCCTTCAATGCATAAAACCATTAAGTTTTCAACTTAAAAATGTCGCCGTGACAAGAATTCGTATGATACCTTCATCATTTAGCGAATTATGAAATTTACATCAACCCTAACAAATACAACAAAATTCGTTTAAAATTAGAATGATTTCAGAACTGGTCGTTCCTTATCCTACAGAACAATATCTTTTGGGAGGAGTAATTTTCTGCTTTTTATAGTTTAATACATTTGACAAAAATTTAAACATAATATCTTACATTAACAATAGTTATGGGACGGTAAGCGGGTTGTTTATTTAGGCTGGTCAATTTTTCGGTTACAGTGGTGTTTTCGAAGATTTTAACAACGATGGTTACTCCGACATATTATTAACTGCTCCATATTCTAGCAGCGTTCTTTTGGAGGGAATGGCTCTTGTTTATATGTGCGATAAAGTGAGTGGATGATTTAAAAAGGACACTGAAGAATTCTCTCGGTCGTTTTTGATACTAGACGGCGATAAAGAAAAAAACGCAATGTTTGGAATATCTGCGATAAGTATTGGGGATGTGAATAGTGATATGTTCAAAGGTACGATTTTCATCACTACAGACGTGGCAATATTGGCTCCATTCGCCAATTCTATTGAATCAAAGATTTATATTTACTTGGGATCAAAATCTGGGCTTCTTACGCAATACTCCCAGGTTTTGGATATATCTAAAAACGTCGACCTTGAGTCATTCAACGGGCTAAATATAATCGGTCAATTTGATCATAATCTTGATGGAGTTAATGGTAAATCAATGGCAAAACATAGACATGGTTATTAGCTATCCAGACAAAAATACAATTGTCTTCATTAGGTATTTATCGAGTCATTTATTAAACAAATTTTCCCAACATTCAGAAGGGTGTAAAATTAAACACTGAATACATATTGGCTGAAATAAAAGAATTTTTTCTCTAAATTCTTGATATTTTAAAATAAATTACTGTTAATATCAAGAACATAAAATTTTCAGAAAGCTTAAGAGCTTTATGATTTGGCATAAATAAGTTCATTTTAAATTCTTTCGTTTTAAGAACTCGAAATAAACCAACAGTCATTTGTTGGATGCCGCCAGTTCAAAAATATTTTAAATAGTATTTTTATAACTGGGAATATATATGAAATTTAGTGGGGTCCGCTTGGTCACTATCTCGCATCTGGAAGAGGACGATATTGATATCAAAATTAACAGCTTAGAAGAGAGATGTTTTGAACTTGATTTGAAACAGACATGGTGATATACTTTTTTATTCAGTAAAGTTGGGCAGGTTAGCGGGATAACTCAAAATTTCGGATTAAAAGGAGCCGATCTCAGAGCTATATCGCCTTCAGATAATCCTATTATTAGTAATACTTCGATTATATTTAGATCTGAATCTCAAAATTTCAACAACAAGCGATGCGATATTATTTATTTCAAACGGAGTATTAAAACGAAATCTGACACAACAATATCAGGTGACGTTGAATGCGGTAAAAAATCCAGCATTGTTTCAAATTTTCATTTTGGTATTCATAAATTTTAATCATCAGAGCTCAAAAATTACCGCGCAAACAAAGATAGATTTCGATATAGTTGCTTCACTTGTCGAAAGTTCTGACGAACAGTGTGAAAAGTTCTGTTATTCCGCTGAAGATATTTCGGTTAAAACAAGAGTATTTATGAGATTTATTAGGCAAAAATATCTCCTGTTGATTGTCAAGACGGCCCACTCTGTGTCAATTCATTACAAATCAGATACACTGGAGAGTATAAGATTTGATAAATAGAAAATTCACCATTCCATCAGAAGCCGAGACTGTCAAAACTTTGACATTCGAAATTCAAAACCTCTCTCCATCACCAATATATTTTACTAAGATACAACTCTTTGGCTATTATTGTAAAGTAAACGGAGTCAAAATTGCCAACCTAACTGTTCAAATGTTAATAATGTAGGACGAGAAATACTCTGTTTCTATCAATAATACACCATACGACGAAGAAAGTTTTGCCGATCTGATGATTGAAAAAGTACTGAACACAAACGAAATAGTGAGTCATTTATTGAACAAAGTTCACGATAAACTTTGACCTGAACATATATGTGCCCAGTACAAACATCGGGTCCTCGTATTTTTACATAACTGCCGACAAGTAATTACTTCAATAATTTCTGTGCGTTGGCAAAATATCAAAATACTCACTATGGATTGTTATACACAATTAAAAACGATTTTTTCCTTAAAACATATACGTAAACCTGTCTTAATTTCAGAAATACAAATCCAAGGAAAATTTATCTAAACCCATCCATGATAGAAGAAAACATCCAAACATATCTTTACTTAACTACAGAGGTAAGAAATGAGGGTCCTTCACCATGCTACGGGATTCAATTGGCCCAACAGGCAATTAATTTAGAGAACGATAAAATGATGATGTACACGAATTATACATCGGTAAAATATTTATTTTAGGAGTCCGGTAATATCACAATGATTGAATGTGATACAAATGTCGTTGATGATTGCACATATGTATTTTTCAAAACTAGCAAAATTGCAGCTGGGTCAAAGATAACCTTGACAACAAGCTGGTTGGTGAACTCATCGGAACTAATGGTAAACTTATGTCATAAAAGAAAATAAATACTAACTTCAATATTACATCAAATTTCGTAATCAAGAAGATGGTATCCCCTACTGGCCAGAGCAATGAAAAGTCCTCTTCTATAACATTTGTCGAGATCGTGGAAATTAAGGAGGACAAAAAGCCAAAGATTTGGCCTTTAATTGTGGCTGTTGTATGTGCAATTATTGTCGTTGTGGTTACCTGTATAATTTTATGGAAAGTAAGCCTTTTTTTTCAACATTAGCTAAAAGTTTTCGAAAAGTTGAAGTTCAAACAGCCCTCTGACGAACCATGATGAACCACAACTGACACGAATAAACATATTATTTAATTATTCTAATATTTAAATTTTAACTTAAAAGGAAGAACTAAATCTTGGATTCAATAAATCTAATGATAAAATATCTTGACATCCAGTGAATTAAAATCTGGTCCTTCTTTTATTCCGTTTATCCACGGAACTATAACATAAGTATAAAAACGGGTCTTACACCACTTATCACTGTGAAATATTAATTTATTTATGCATCCATAATATACTATCAATTATGAGAACACATACGGCTCCTGGTATTGAAGCTAAAGTAGATCAATTTTAGACCTTAAATGAGAAATACTAGTTAGCATTAATCACCAGATAATGAAGTTTTGAATCATTCAGTGCATCAAATGATACATTATTTATTGAATCTAGAAATTTACAGAATTTAATCTCTGACTTTACTTGCAAAAAGCTATTTAACGTTTAAGAATGATAATCATTCATGGTATCACTGGATTTTAAATGAAGCAGTAGTTGGTTTCTGTTAAAAAATGTTTTAGCCCTTCAAAAGGTGACATTAAATCACTCGAAGAGCAACTTTTTAATGAGCCCACGATCTGTAACTTGAATCATCTTTATTTCGGGATACTATTTGGTATATTTTTGAATATGGTGTTTTCGCGGTATAAGTGTGGACTACCTGTAGAAATGTGCATACCGTTTTCAATGAACATAAAATTGAATTTTTGACAAAAGTCATAATTTACAGGGCTAAATACAATACCGCGAAATTAGAACGCTTGCGCGCACATTTGACATCGATTGATGAGTTACGTTTAGTTTACCATTTGAATGTTGATGACCTGAAAACATGTTTAATTAAAACTGTCTTTTCCAATCATTTGTTTTGTTCTTTTTTTCAAAAAAGAAACAAAATAATCCAATGGAAGTAAAATTAAAGTAATTTTCCAGTGTTCAGACTGATATGGATTAAATCCTTTAGAGATGAATTGTCTTACATTTCGGAAGATACAAACCATTATAAAAGTTGCATCTTCGTTTTAAATTTAAGTTTCTATTTGCGTAAGTTGTATTCGTGTAGAATTTGTGGCATTTATGTTCCTAATAAATTTTTTAAAGACAGAAAATACAAAAATTTATGACTGCTGTTCTTGTAATATTTTACCTGATCTAAGATTTTCGGGATGCATCAAAATTCTCTCCTTCGAATGTGAATAAAAAAACATGCTGGGTTTTCATTAGGTTGCATCATAATTACTTTCTATATTTAAACCATTATCTGAAATCATTTTTATCATGCCACGAGTGTGTGTAAGAGTAAACACATGTTCAGGTCGTCAACATTTAAATGGTAAAATAAACGTAACTCATCAAAGTAAGTAAAATGTGCGCGCATGTGTGTTAATTTCGCGGTATTGTATTTAGCCACCTAAATTATTACCTTTGTCAAAAATTTAATTTTATGTTCATTGAAAACGGTATGCACGTTTCTACAGCTAGTCCACACTTATACCGCCAAAACACCATATTCAAAAATATACCAAATAGTATCCTGAAATAAAATTGAAATAACCATAATAGTGTTTAGAATTCGCGCACGCGTTTTAAAAGTGGCCTATGATTTTGAGCTGCCAAAAAAATGTGGGTTTTGTCAAAAAAGTTTATATGGTGTTCCCATAAATGTAAAAAAAGATTCCACATTTTTCTGGAAAAGTCAACATTTGGAACGTCAAACAATTGTATCTTGCATACGTCAGTTTACTTCTTAAATATGCATATATTGTATAATTAATTCAATTAAGACTCATTACTTCGGCGAAAAATTGTTAATTTGAACAATATACTTTATTTATGAGAGCCTCGAAGGACTTAGCCTTTCTATAGCGTTAGGAATAAATAATTCGTTGAAATAAGTTTCATATTATTTCGTCAATTAGTCTATTAACCTTCATCAATACTTTGTTTTTGAAATTAAAAATAAACGTAAGTAGGATTCTGATATCGATAGATTGCTGAAGAAAAATATTACCTTTATGAAGTTCTGTAGAAGGGACGATTGGCTGCCAGTGTATCATAAATAAGAAAATACCGAATTAAACTTCAAAATCACAGTTTCTCAACATTAAAGTAAGCAAATAAGTCTAACTAATATTGATCCAGATAGAATAAAACTTGTTGATAATCCTATTCTAGCTGCTTAAAAATCTCCTGGGAATAACAAGATCAGAGATTAATCGATATATTTCAATCCCGTAATCTAACAAATAAATCAACTTTTGAACCTGTTTTTACATAAGTTAACAATTGTGGCGAATTCATACTACCCAATCAAAATATAGAATCAGTCAAATAAGAAGTCTTATCCATGATAATTCTAAATAATTTCAAATATATGGCTTTATTTTCTTACTCTGAACGTGTAAAAACAAATTAATACACTTTATAATATGTTTTAGATAAGCTTTGCTAATTATGGGTGTAGCTATGTTTTTGATCTTCCTTTAGAAAAATAGGAACAAAATACGATTTATTTACATAATTTACAAAATGAAGATTTTATTAATATTATTAGTACAATTCTTTTAGTGATTTCGATCTTGAAACCCGTGTGTTTATTAGTTACTACACTCCCGGATGGCAGGGTTTTTCGTTTATAATCGGGTTGAATTCTAATCAACAATGGAAAATGACTGGATAAGCCCTGATCTGCCATCCAAATGTTCATGGAAATTGAACGGATCTGAAAAATCTCCACATCATCATCACTCAATGTATTTTAGATTTTTCAAAAAATGACTTCATGGATCTTGTTTTATTCACTCATTTGTAAAATTTAAATCATCGCTTTTTAATAAAATTAATAAGTTAAATTTAATAAAATTCATCATATAAGAATATGCAGTTTAAAATTACCTAAATTTAGTCAATAAAAATAATATCGGGCTATGATTATACATTTTTCCCGCTTCCGGAGTCGAAACTATGAGATTAAACTTTTATCCAAACTGAGAGTTTTTTGGCTGCTGAAACCAAGATTTTCCATTATATCATATCAGACTTAACATTATCATTGAGTTATTTGTTGTTCTTACCCCTCATATTTTGTGAATAAAAACAAGGATAAGAACGATTTTTTTCGCTCTAAATATCGTAAATTTTAATTTATTCGCAAAAAGTTACCCGCCTGATATCTCAGACGATAAATGAAAAAGAATGTATTTGATTTTCTAATTTTGTACTCACATTTATTGTCTTTTTACTATATTCCCTCTCTTGATTTGGTGACATTTGACGAATCAATAAAACTTCAATATTTATAAAATACAGATCTGATCAGTCAAAGCTCATGATTTTGAGTTCTTATTTTCCATTCCCTGACTTGGCATCTGCTATTATTTCTGAAGGAAGAATGAAACTACACAATTAAATTAATGAAGAACCTGAGAAATGAATTTTTATTTTGATACAAGTATATAAGGGATATAATGGCAAATCAAGCTATTTCTAACTACACCTGAAGTCTTATAACAATGCTGACCAGCAAATTTTTCACTTTATCAAATTTAAATTCAAAAAAAAAATTTCCCAAATTTTATTTAAGGTTTATAGATCATATAAACAGGCTTTGCAGTCAAATAAATAAAAATTGAAACAAATTAAAAATTTCTTTCATGGGCCGTATTATAGGCCTCTTTTGATCAACTTTCTTTTTATTCCATCAATTTCAAAAATTCTAAATTACACTGCTCATGCCTACAAGTAAATTGAATTAATCGCCACAAACCAATAAATGTTGACGTAAAATGATGGACACAGGATAGAAGTAAAAAATGAGGCGAGAGTTGTAAACGTGACTAGATATAAAAATATTCGACATTCACTCACGTCATACGAGTCATAGGGTTCTAATGAAGACCAAAAATGGAGAGTAGCGAAGAAACTAAAACGCTTTACTGGGTTTTTAATAGCTTTGTTTCTTGCAAGGAATTAGCCTAACGTGATCAGTATTGTATAAAATGCCTAAAAATGACGAAAATTAGTCAAAGATATCATTAGGCGATATGGGGCCAAAATTGAATATTGAAAAATGTGTTGTTTATTACTTCCTATTTTACGATGTTACACTCCTCTTCACTGGAATTCCCAATTTTATTCAGCGTTTGCCAAAAAATTATGTCAAAAGTTTGAACTTAAGCTAGTATTGAGAAAGTTGAAATAAGCAAAGAATTTAGCCATGACTAATAAAGGGTTTATTATCACGCTCATGCAAGGAATTTTTATTTTGGGGAAACTTTGATTAACTTGATTGAAAGGATCATTAAGTCGATCGAAAAACTCATTAAATTAAAGATTTAAAAATCCAATTTGAGCACTTCCCCGTTCCTTCAATACAGCCTGCTGGGTAGATTTCCGTATGGTGACAGAAGCCATGAATAATTGATTTTATAATTTTGAAAAATCGTTCTTATGCTTTCTAACAGCTCTTCTAGTTTCTAGAATATTCATGGTTGTTCTTCTAATCGTTCGATATAAACAATAATTAACCTCTCCAGTTGTTCATCAATTAAATTTTACTCTGTTTTATTTTCCTTTCGATAAAAGCAGTAATAGTTGACAAACCACTGAGAGGAAAATTGATTGATTGTTTCGGAAAATTTTCTGCGCTGCGCTTAAATTTTTTATCAACATTTGGATAAACTATGATAGTTACAAGTTTTCTCTTCTGTTTGTTGTATTTCACAACATCTGAAAAATGGCATTAAATTTCAAAATCTCAACTGTAATAAATCGACTTAATATAACATGATGAATAATTTATAAAACAAATTCCTTCTTTGAACATAGTGATGCCTGAAAAGATCATTTAAGAAATCATGAATATCGTGTAAATGCCTGGATAAAAGAGTAAATTTTTCGAGGATATTAGATACCGGGTTTTACATTCAAAGTTACGCACATTTAATAAACTTTTCAATTCACAAGTCTTTCAAAAATCTCTCCAATCTTTAACGGAGATATTTGGGTAATGATGAAGAATTCACAATGCAAAATCATATGGATAATGTAAGATTCCACAATCCAAATGCCTACTATTATGATACCTACACATATCATATGTACTATCTGCCATGATACAGTCCCTTCATTAACCCATGTGAGGAAGTTTTCTCTCCGATAAAATCTTTGTTAGAGGAACCAACATTCCAAGACGTACAAACGATCTTATTAAAAGAATGAGGAATTCGTGTACCTTGGTGTCTACTCCAACTTATCAAATTATATTGGACACGAGTTTCCTAAAAGACGGCACACTGGAAAGATACAACCAAAAAGATTAAAATAATATTATTATTTATATTTTTAACGTGAATTTGTTAAATAAAAAACCTGAAATTTTTATGTAGTCCAAATATTAATAAGATACGTAACTGTGAATGTAAAACCTGGTATTATGAACACGCCACAGAATTTCTTTGTTTAACATATAATAAAAATGTATATAAGTTAAATAAAAATTACCAACCATTTTTCAATCGATTGTATCGCATATTTTCTGATAGAAATGAATTATTAGAAGGGAAATTTTAATGTGACACTTTAAATGTTATCCACTTAATGTCATTTTTTTTGGCACTCACTTAAACTGTCTCTGTAGAAGGGATTTTTTAGTAATATTAATTTGAATTCTTTCGATCACTTTAATGGGTTTCTATTTAGAAAAATATTTCTTTTTTTTAATTTTTATATTCAGTGCTCATAACCCCAAAAAAGTGTATGAAACAAGTCTAGATGCTGTTGGGGAGACACCAATGATTGCACTGAACAATATTCGCAAAATATATGATATTAAATGCAAACTTTGTATTCAAATAATTTAATAATAGTTGGAAAATGTGAATTTTACAACCCATTCGGTTCTATCAAGGATAGGATTGGATACAGAATGATATCTGAAGCTGAAAGAGATGGTAAAATCAAACCGGGTGATACTTTAATTGAACCTACATCTGGAAACACAGGTGAATTGTATTTATATTTATCAGGTATCGCAATAGCGGCAGCTGCTGCAGTTAAAGGTTATCGATGTATTATTGTTATTTCGGA
>JWZT01003057.1:0-11100 GCA_000827895.1 Thelohanellus kitauei | reverse complement strand
ACCCATTGTTAAAGACCAGTAATTTGTTCATATAACCAAAGAAATTTTGTGGGGTGCTTCGATATATCGTTTTTTGACAAACTACTTGAAAATCTTCTTCCACGTGGATCACATGATGTAAAGAGATTTATCAACAGAGAATACAAAAAGGTATATATGGCTATATATTAGGCGTTTATAACTGAGTCAAAAATATTTCATTTAAAATACATGTTTCAATCTTCCCAAAGCGTCTTCTTGTTAAAAAAGGATGAAGTTGAAGGGTTTGTTGTTTTAAATAATTTTAGAACTACAAGACATTTATATGTAGGTCAAATATCCAAAAAATCGTTTTATGTCCAAATATACAAACTTTTAAGCGGGACTGGAAACATCCTTAATGCAATCGACAAATGATTGCCAAAATGAAACCGACTAATTATTTTAAAATATTTGTTCAATAACTGATTGATAAATAAATATTACTCATCATTAGATGTGGAAAATCAGAATTCAACATTAGCTGAAAAATTCAAAAAAGGGAAATCATGAATAACTGATGCCTCATTTCTAATTATTCGTGTAAAAACATCTAAGTAATTCTATCCAGTCATATTTACAATTAAAGATTAAATTTTTGTTAATTCATTTAAAATTAGATGATAGAATGATATCAAAGATGAGTACCAGGTTTTATATTAAAAGCGGGTCACGTGGAGAACCCGGTTGACAACCTAAAGGAGACTGAGCCAACAGAATTACCAACAGAATAATTTTCAATGTAAGTTTAGAAAACATTGCTTCAAAAAATTGACAAATATTAAATTATTTGATTTATTTTCACGCAAATAACATCAGAAGGCTAACTTTGTAGAATAAAGATATTAGAATCGATAAAATTTATCATGTTGTAATCAAAAAATCATGATATTTACGCTAAACATTGCCATTCGGTTCCCATAATCACAGTTTTTTGGCCAACATTGAAAGCAAAAACTGGCAGTGCCTTTTTTATTTAAAACTCATAAAATCTCTAGCTTGATTTACCCGAGATTGGGATTGGCACAATTATGGCTCACAATGACCTAAAGAACTGAGGGACTCGTTCAAATTAATTCAAAATGTTTGATTTGTGTTTTGGGAAATACCGGGTTTTACATTCAAAGTTGCGCATTGAAACGTTCAAAGCTACTCCCTTGATTTTCATTATTACGCACTGTGACGTTTAAAGATACGCACCTTCTCGAAATTTCAAATAAATTAAGGCTTTTTTTCAAAAAATTCACTTTAAAAATACAAAGAATAGTATTTTAATCTCTGGTGATGTCTCCTTACCGTATGCAGTTTTTAGGAAACTTTCACTGTATCGAATATAATTGATTAAAGTTTTTCAAGCCACCAAAGTACACGCATTTGTCATTCTTTGAATAGGATGGTTTGTACTTCTTGGAATGTTGGTTCCTTCTCCCGAAGATTTTTTCTGAGAGAAAACTTCTTCACGTGGGTTAAGTTATGGACTGTATCTTAGAAGATAATGTATATGATATGGGTAGGTATCATAAGAGTCGAGGTTTGCATGGAGTAATCTTTCATTGTCCAGACGAATTTGAATTGTATATTCTTCATCAATACCCAGTATCTTCATAAAAGATTTGTTTATTTCAAATTTCAATAAGGTGCGTAACTATGAATGTAAAACTGCTTGGCTTTGAATGTGAAATCGGGTAGTCAAATTCCGATAAATAAACCGTTTATGACTTCCTCGCGTTCTAAATTTGATTTTTTCCAAAAGTTATTGATGATAAACATTCAGTGATAAACAGAATTAATCCAGACAAGACTGTAAAATGCCTGTCCCGAAGATAATCGAAACATAATCAACACAAACCCGAGCTAAAATTTAGACAGAAAGATAAAAATGTGAGTTTTGAAGACTTTAGACCATCGACCAAATAGAATTGTCTGATTATTTTATGGAGGAAACTACAAAGTTATTTTTTTGAAATAAAATCTATCAACGGAATCCACTCATATTTCATTATTTTGACACTTCATACAATTTATTTGCAACGTGAACCTATTGATCTTAATGCTATAATTTTTACTATTTTGAATAGAACTGGACTCCATAAAACAGATTTCGGACTGCAAAAAGTGAAAATTATTTTCATTTCCGCAGTTACAATTTTTGTATCTTGTTTATTTAAATGAAAACCTTAAAAATCATACGAATCGATAATTCTTGCAAGCCAAAATCCAAAAAAATCCCTTAGAGTTAGGATTGTTTCCAAAGTAAGTAATATTTTAAAGGAGCGTTTTCACTGTTTAAAATTCTTGTTAGATTACCTAGAAAGATTATTGGATGATTTAATGGTTCTTCTGGAGTTTGAGAACGTTAAAACCAGGTAACAAATGTCAAGAACTAATATAAACTTGAAACTAAAAATTCTTCACTACATGGAGTTCGTAAGTTTTCCCAAAAACCTAAATTTAAAAATAGTATTAATAAATCTTTGATCTGAAAGAGCTTGTTATTTCAGACGTTAAACAATAATTACAACACAATTTTGGCCAATTAAAAAGTTTGATTAGTTATCGAGCTGTTTATCAAGATTGATAAATTAAAAGAGAGCAAGAGCCAGCTAAACGAGAACAATAAAAATCGCGGGAGCATGACATAAAGATATTCCTTTAACTAATTAGTTTACTTTTAGTCTGCATTTGATTATGATTCATTGATTTCCATTCAAGAATTGTAAACAAAGCGACTCTCATGAGAATTTGTTCATGGTGTTTAATTCAAAGTATAAATATATGTTTTACCATGCCGAAAATGGTAATTAGTGTTTTTTTACATTGACATATTACCGTGTATAATTCTTAGACAGACAATTTTTACAAGCTTGATTCATGCGCACATCGATTGATCGAATCATCTGTGTAAATGCTTGAATTGAAGTACTATTTTGAGTATCTGCCAGCATTATGTTTTTTTCAAGAGAAGTTTCCACATAAGATGGATCCCCCCAGATCTGATAAGCCGACACCATCCGGCTACGTTACGGATTACGGAACCACAGTTCATTTAAGAGGTAAGATAAAATAAACAAAGCTATCAATCAGAAAAATAGAGAATGGTGTATCGTCAAAGCAAATCTACCCATCCCAAAAATATGCCCGTTTTACTACTTTGAGGCCAATATAGAAGATTTGGGTTTGGGTGGGTATTTAAATTGTCTAAGATAGAATGATTGAAATTGGGATAACAACTACAGAAAATGAAATCGGAAGTATTATAGGACAGGACAGGGGCTATGCAATAATAGTAGCTGGAGAAAAAACTCGATTCTTTCAAAACGATTCTCGGATGATACACTTTCCGTGTTTCACTGGTGATACTGTGGGTATAGGCATAAATTTTATGGATTATCATGTATTTATCACAAAAAATGGGTCAAAAACTGGTATTTTTTGTCATAACAAGTATGTAAATTCGAGAATATTAAAGTTTTTGGAAACTTAGATTAGATTGATGAATATTACCCTGCTATTATGCTGAATTCGGGATTATCTTGTTTGAAGATAAATTTCGGTCAAACCCCATTCTTATATGATCTAAGTTCAGATTTGAATGTTGGAATTTATTAATAATAGTCTTTGGTTCTAGATACAGTTTCTATGAGTGAATCTGCACACGAAGAAGAGTCTAAAAATATACAGAAAGAGGCCGATATATTAGATTACATATTTGATTACATGAGTGTGCATGGTTATTCACAAACAAGGGCCGAAATCAAAGAATTCCTCGAACCCAATGCGAAAAATTCTGATGAACGTTTAAAGATTACAAATGGTATCATTAAAATTTGAGATTCATCAAAAATAATAATGACTGTTTTTAATCTGATATAATTAAAAAATTAAAGGTATTAAATTGGGCTGGGCGATAGATAGAAACATTATTGGTATGTAAAATATATATTAATCTCGCAGCTATTTTATTTTTAAGAAATGGATTTTTAGATGGGACTGAAAAAGAAATTTTATAACCTAATTTATGTCGAAATAATTAAAAAAGCTGCCAAATTATGGAAATCTATTTGGAGTTTTAAATTCACTTCTTAAATTGATAAGAAATATGTACTTCTTATAATTATGTCATATCATTCGACCATGTTTTCATTACATCATGTGATTGACGTTGATTCTGATGACTTGATTCACATTTAGTGATCACCCTTTAAATGAAATTACACAGTGAAATTTAGTTTGAAAGGAGATCCATTTTTTTACTTGTGATAAACCAAAACGATGCCGAGTTTCCCTCGTTTAGACACAACACTGAAAATAATTAATGGAAACATCTGTTTAAATGGAATAAATTTGAGAGATGTCACGATTTTTAGGGATTAAATTAATAAACAGTATATTGAGCTTAAAATTTTTATTTTGATTGCATAGATGAATAAAGCTATGTTTTAGAGAAATATTACATTTTATTGTCATAATTTTGAAATCTGAAGCTTGATGTTTTCTCTCGCTCAAGTTGAAACGATATCGTCAGATGCATTTTCAAAATAAAATGGGCAGATTCACCACTAATTATTTAGAGATTCTCAAACCGTAAATATAACCGCATTTTCAACAAGTTATAATTTATGCCATCTTTCAAAATAATAATGATTTTTCAAAATTTCAAGCCACCTGAAATGCTCAAATTTGCGAACTCTCTATATTATTATAGTTTAAAACCATCGATGATATATTTGGATGAGAGAATATCTTAAGACTGTTCAAGAGTAGTTTCGTCAAAATGAGTATTAAAAATCAACAAAAGTCGTTTGATCTGTAGTTAAATAAGGTCATTTTTCTATCATTTCGAATATTCTAAAAAGATATAATTGGTATGGGGGAATAAACTATCTGAAAATTGAATTAAGTAAAATATAATCTAGGATTAAGAAACGTTAATGCTATTTCCTGACCATAGTGTCAATAAGTCATAATATTCAAAGTTGTAACATATAAGGATCAAAGATCGAAGAAAAATATCAGTCAGAGATGAGTTTCGACAAACTATCGTCGATATAGAAATAAAATTGGGGTCAAATTATTTGATCACAATTTTCATAAGAAATAGTTCATAAAGTTTTATATCTATTTGTAAATTTTCAATAATATTCTTGTTAACTGCATTTTTTAAAAGTTTAATAATGTTTAACATCGCAAATATCGACGTCATAGACTGTAAATTTTTGTGATACTATTTTGAGATAGCAGCCAGAGGTAACTAAGTAAATTTTTTAATCATATATGTCTGTCAAAAAATATTTGTGGCATTGAACACGCTTGGCGATTTGTAGTTGAGAATTATGAAATTTACTATACTTTAAAACTGTGAATCAAACAATCACTTGTTGATGAGAATTGTTCTAACTATTCATTGAATGCGGGATGACGAAATATACACATATTGTATAAGAATTTCGGGAATTAAGTAATTTTTTAATGCTTGATCACATCTTTTGAGTCTGTGCCCGAAATCGAGTTCATGTTAAGCTTCCAATCAGTATATCCTATAAGTTTTTTTTATCATAAAAATTGCGAAAATATGTTGCTATCTAATAGTAATTATTTAAAACCATTGAAACAGGGTAACTATGAAAATCAAATTCACATTGTAAAAATTCTGATGCATTCAAAAATGCGAAAATATTGTTTATAAGCAAAGAGCAGCGAAACACACCAACTAAAACCTATCATTATTTAAAATGACAATTTTAAATATCGTCGAAAATTCTTAGTAGTGTTGCCACCACACATTTTGATTCCTTACCAACAAGTATCTGATAAAACTCCACTTTTTAATTTTCATCACAACAAGAACAAAAACCATTTATTTAGAATATCTTCAACAAGTTTTATTAAACATTAAAGAGAATTACCATGATAGAGATTCCCTACGTTTATAAATCGATATATACGTGTACAAATGAAGCAGATATGATACATAAGGCATGCAAAAGTGAAAGAACTTGCATCTAATCGCTTTGATTGTATTTTTTCATTGAGTTTTTTTTGATAATTTAAATTTATATAAAATAAAAATATCTACTGCCAGACTTGCATCTGTTCGTATTTCTATTTTATTTTTCAAAAGCTATCTTAGATATATACGAAATGATATATTCGAAGGATTACATAACGGTCTATAACAAGATTATGAGTATGTTTCCAGATCTCGAATCGACTTTCCCGTCGGTATATCTTGCTCTTCAATGCGCTAAATTATATCAACAAGCGTTTTCGATGAGTGAAATGAGAGAATCATGTACAATATTGAGATAAACAAGTGTATGAATCAACATATATGGATGAACCTTTGGGAGAGATGATAAAACTAATTCAATCTATCGAAGAACGCATTTCGAAACTGGAAACTAACTATTACGAATTAGATAATTACGTCGACGATTGCCAGTTGTCGCCCTATGAATGGAAACGTTTATCCGAGGTGACGATGTGTCTGATTTAAGGAATTGATAGGTTTATTATGTCTGTCAGATTCTAATAAGATTGAACAATTCGATAGGTTGTATGATTTTCGAAAAAATATTTGGTTTGGAGTTTCAAAAGTTTTAAACGGTATGTAGTTTTATGAACCAGGCGGAAAATCTTCGCTATTAGATGAACTACCAAAAGAAACACTTCAGAACTTCGAAATGGGAATGATCAACGCACACAAAGAGGCCGTGTTTGGTTTCATTTATGCGTTAAATCTGTACAAAGGAGAATATACTTTGAAATTTACATAAGTTTTGATTTTTTAGTGTTTTGCATTTAACCTCTTGTTAAACAACACAAATATCTACCTTCAAGGTATATATTTAACTAAAAAGTCAATATTTCATTAATGAGAGAAGCTTTGAAGCTAATTGGTTTTCGTTAAGACTATTCTTAAAAAGTCTGATTGACTAATAAAAGATGTTATTGTCAGAATATTTTTATATTTCTTGCAGGGATTAGATTCATATCTTATCAAATATGTTCATTTTTAGTGGATGCAGTATCCGAATTATTCTGGCCATATGAATGCATTATACTTGCATTAATATTTTGAATAAAAATTGAAAATTATAGCAATTTATTAATAGAATCGTTTTTGTCAATTTTTCTTCAATCTTAAGACTGATTTTTATCTTCAAAATCAGCCAACTAACTGAGAATACATAAATAAAATGGTCAAAATTATCATTAATATCTTTATTGTTTTAAAATATGATAAATTTTCAAAACTGAGGCCTGTTTTACCAAAAAATACACACCAGAGCGATTTATGAATGTGAAATAATATAATTTTGCATTTATCACATTCGTAAAAATATTTTTTCTCAATTTATTATAAGATTATTGATACTAGTAATAAAATTGGTTATTCTATTCGTGCAGTCTTTGTTGACTAACCAAAAGTGTTCCAAGCGTTTAACTATAAGGTAAAAACCCGTGTCTAACTATTTTACATTAGTTTTGTCTGAGAACATCTGAAGAATATATTTGATTTAAAACTATGTTTTCTTCATACTTTTTTTAAATTTTTGACTGTAAACCATAAAATAAATTTGCAAAATGGTTTGATGAACTTTTTCTGTTAATTTAACACCCATTGAAAACTGTGAATACATTTACCGTTCATTATATTTATATGATCTCACTCTATCTGATTATTATCTGATGAATTATTTGCATTATTCATAAGTTAACAAAATACAATAACATCGAGGTCAACATCAAATAGCTTCTTGAAAAATATTTTTCATAACTCAGGTATTTTTTCATCAAATGATGATACAATTCATCTAAATAGGTCTAGGAACATAAAAGAATATAAAAAATAGACGCATAAATAAATGTTTCTGGCAATCCTAGTTAACCAGTGAAATCTTAACGAATTCCCTCATATTTTCTGGTACATTAGCCAAAATCATTCATAAACATAATACCTCGGTATTGATAAGGATGATACAGAAAATATAATATTTCGCAATTAAAAAGAAAGAGATAGTCCAAAATCTGAGATACATACTGGAATTTACCTGTTATATTTTAAATAACTTATATAATCATAAATCTAAAATATATTTTGGAGGTAATCTGTAAGAGGTGACATCTTGTACTGCTTTTATGACTTTAATAAATATTATCGGATTTAAACTACTCTAAGAACACCAACTACTGATTTGTTAACAAAATGTTTAAAGCTAATCTTTTTGCCGATTCATGTTTGACAAAATCAACAGTTTAAGCAACCTTCACATAGAGAACAGGAGCCGAAAAAGCAAATATTGAGCAAAAACTTTATTCAAAATGTTACGTGTTAGTAAACACAGAAATGTTGCTATGATACTATTAAATATACATTACCGAATCCAGATTCGGTTCGGCATAAAAATGATTAGATCGTGTGTGTTGACATTAATACTCATAGCTGTGTCAATTTTGCCATCTAACCAGGAGATATTTACCTCTAGTGTAAAAATTTGTACATTGTTTCATTTGGAATTGGAGGAATTGCAATTATTTGACAAGAAGCTTCTTAATCAACAATACGACGATAAAATTTCAAATTTGATAGGAAAAATAAGCCAAGAAATACCTACTGATTTTATAACCAAAAAAAATTTATCAAAGGAAAATTGCTTTGATGAAAACAGTGGCATTAGTCGATTCATCACAAACCCAATAAATGTTGTGATGCTTTTTAAAAGATTTCTAGATATCTGGCCTCAAATACTACGTTATTCCAAATTTCCTCAGTATTATGGAATTCGAAAATTTCTTGACAAATACGGTTTTGATGAGGAGGATTTAGTGGGAGCCTATGAAGGCCTTTATAGATTGCAGAATTTTTATCAGTTAAAGCCTAGTGATTTTAAAATTGGAGTATTTTCAGAATCTTTGAAACGTCTTTCAGTACAATGGTCAACAGTTCCCAAATTTCTGAGTGCACGAGATATGCTGGAAGTTGGAGTTATCGCATACCAAGCTTCGGATTATAAAAGTACAATTTTATGGCTGAAAACGGCTCTTGAAGATTTAAATAGTAAGAATGATCAGCTGGATGACGATTCTACTATTCGTCTACTTGACTACCTGGCATGGTCTGAGTAAGATAGAACAAATTATCAGATATTTGATTGGCGATTTCGATGCTGCGTTTGAGCATTGCCATCAAATCCTGAAAATAGGTATGTTTGAGATTTACAGACCCTTTTGATCAAAGATGGACGGATAACCTAAGACATTTCAAAAAAGCAAAGCCAAAAGAGAAAAGTTCTGAGGACGAGGAGATCGAGTCTTTTACAAAATCTCTCAATGATGAAGAATTCGTAAAAAAATTACACAAAAAACTCTTTAATTTCTCTCTTGAATATCTAGGCGATGAAGATGACAATATATTATCAAAACATCTCTGTCAAGTTGGCCACATGTTAGCGCCTGTATTTTTTCTGTACTCATTATAGGAGAAGGACGAACCTCTGAAACCTATGTGCTATGTTAAAAAAGGAACCAATTCATATGGAAAGTTCATCACAGCTAATGTCGAAAAAATTCTTGAGGATCCGGGAATATTTATATTTCGTTCAATGGCAACCGAACAGGAAATATTGCACTTCAAGTCTGCTGTTTATGACGATATGAAAACGGCGGTAATCGTTCACCCAAAAACCGGAAAAATGGAAACGGCAAAATATCGTATCACACAAACGTACTCATTATTAAACAAAAGTTCATGGTATAATAATCAGAAAGACTCAATTATTAAAAAAATGAAGGCTAAAATAAGTGTGGCGTCTGATCTGACACTTAAATCAACAGAAGAGTTTCAAGTTGCCGATTATGGCATCGGAGGATTTTATGATGCCCATTACGATTTTACTCGAGTTATCCCTCTTTGATGTTAGAAAACCGAACCCCATATGCAGAGCAGCAGAAATAAAAAAGATGGAAACAGATTAGCTACATATTTGCTTTATGTAAATGATAATTTTGACAGAGATGTCTAATGTGACTGCCGGCGGACATACGGGTTTTCCACGCCTTGGTATTTCAGTTAAATGTTCGAAGGTAAAGATTTTTATTTAAAAGGGCGATGGTTTGTTTTGGTACAATTTGCTTCCAGATGGAACTGGAGATGGTCGAACTCATCATATTGCCTGCCCAGTATTATTAGGCTCTAAATGGGGTAAAACTTGAATGATAAACAGTGGGAACATTTTGGATAAGATCAAGAGGCGAAGAAATGTCCAGGCCATGTAATTTTGTGGAACAAAATGGAATATAACAACTTCACTAACCAATTGCTGAATGTGTTAACAGTTATAAATTATTGCCTTCCAGAATATAAATTAAATTGTGCCACGAATGCATTTAATCACAGACGAAATGATTGTGGACAAAATTGTCATTGCTGATCAATTCTACAGGTGGTTAATTAAGCAGTTAGGGTTTGAATTCCTGTTCAGGTTTTAGTTAACTTCTTAAAAACTGCATAATACTCGATTTAATGCCACTGAAAACATGTTCGATCGCACAATGTTACTTTTGAATCAAATCGATCAATTAATGAAGCCTAGAATTTATAAAGCAACCATCCATCTCCTTAATATATCTTTAATATTCTGCCGATCACCTCAATAGTTTCATCATGACATAGTTCGTATTTAGGCATGAATCTTTTTAAAATCTAATTTAGGTCGGATACTGAATAGTGCTTAAATTTCAGGTATTTCATCCTCTATATTTAATATGAGGAGAAACAAAACTGTTGATTATTCCAAGAACTATGATTGTGAAAATGGAATATGTTTTTTTATTTATAAGTTATTCATGGTCGATCGACTCAATAATCATTTGACCCATGGAAGTGCACATTTTATACTTTTACATCGAATTTTAAAAACTCAAAGAATTAACTGATCCTGGGTTAGAGGTTTGAATATCACCATATCCCTCGTGTCAAAACATTTTTTTTTCAATACTCAAACCATTCATAAAAATTGCTTTTGTTCGTTGATAATGTTGTAACAGATAAAAATGAGTCAACTTTGAAAAAATCGATAG
>JWZT01003054.1:58818-80043 GCA_000827895.1 Thelohanellus kitauei | reverse complement strand
AATTCTAAGAGAATATTTTCTTGGAGCGGATTTATAAACTTCTCAATAGTTTATTTTTCTAAATTTTCCTTGTTTCAGGGCTGAATATCAAATGACATGATATAGCTGTCGACAAATGCCAGAAAATACATCCTTGAGTGTTCGTAAATTCCTTTGTGATGTTGGCCTTTTAACTAAGAACTCATAGAAGGCGTGAAAAGAAGTTTGATACGAGTAATACATTTGATTAGTGATAAAACGTCATGTTTCAACACGAATCAATCCAGCAGACAGTTTAATCTACCGACTGAAGTATTTTGATGGAAGAAGTATCCAAAATTAATTGCATAAAATCTTAACAAATACCGTGTACTACCAGAATGATCTTTATTGTGAAATATATTAAAGGGATATCGTCTAATATCTGTTCTCATTTCGATTGCAACGCACCATGATTTTCTCCACTAGTCTCTCTTTCAACCAACAGAAAATTTTGTAATAACTACATAGTTTCGCGGGAGAGATCTTTAGATAAATGGAGTTTTGTAGCTTTTCAAACGACTCAAGTGTGACCAGGAAGAAATGATCAATATAATCGACGTTAGATATGTCCCCCTAAACGGATTAAATCAATTGGATAAAATAATATCCTTTCTGCTACTATTTAGACTCAAGTTGATGGCCAATTGATCCACTTTTCAAATTTAGTTGCTCCGCCAGGGTTAGTTTAACATCGACTAGTTCTATACGATAAATCTAGATCAGGATAAAATAGTCATCAGCATAACTTATAGGGATAACAATATGGCAGAAATTCATGGTTTTCCATCACGTTTCGAGAGTTTAAATGAATAAAGTGGTTTGCGGCCTTGAGTTACTTGAGAGTTCATTTCCATAAAATGGTCGAGCTCATTGAATGCATTATAGTTCACAATATTGCATATTTGTATAGAGTTTGCGCGATGTGCTCGGATTATTGTTTTGAAAGTTGACTACTGAACACTATCAGAATGACTGATACGTTGGAATATCGAACTCCTCTGGTAGTGGTTGGCGGACCTACTGGAGTCGGTAAAACTGATTTAGCAATTTCTTTATGCAAAGTACTAGATGGTGAGATCGTAGGAGCTGATTCGATGCAGGTTTATAAATCATTGGACGCTTTGAGCAATAAAATTACGCCTCAAGAATCTAGGGATATCATACATCACATCATCGACTTGGTTGAAATTTCTGATGAATTTGACGTTACAGCCTTCAGAGAGACTGCACTGTCTGTGATTCAAAAGATCAAGGACTGTCAAAGGACACCGATTGTAGTTGGTGGGACTAACTACTATCTTGAATCTTTAATATACGAAAATCTCATTTCTATCAAAGATGAACAAACATATAGTGAGTTCTCTAACATTCAACTTTGGGATATGTTGAACGATGTCGATCCATCACGTGCAAGCATGTTGCACTGGAATGACAGGCGAAGAATCAGAAGAAGTCTTAATGTAGCCGCCAGTGGTACCACACATTCACATCTCATCGGTAACCAAATATCTGATAATCGAAACCGATTAAAATTGAGATTTAAAAAAATATTATTTTTTTGGCTTATTTCAGACTCTGAGGTACTCGCTAAACGAATCAAAGAGCGGTGTGAAAAAATGCTCCAGAACGGTGGTTGGAACGAGCTTCAAAGGCTGTATCACTATTTTACAGACTCAAAGATGCCTGAAAATGATCTAAGAGGAGCATGTCAGGTCATCGGATTTCGGCAATTTCTGCCATGTTTAAAAAGTTTTCGGTGTGATTATACGGATTTACCGATTGATTTGCGAGATTCTTGCTTTTCAAAATTTGTCCAATCAACTATCAAGTACACGAAAAAGCAAGTCAAATGGTTCAAGAATCGAATAAAAAAAGACGAAAGAATTCATGTGTTCGAGCTCAATTTATCGTCAATGAATTTAGAGTCTGCTGTCGGTTTTTGTAAGTTAAAATTCGATGGTATAATTTCTGAAAGCTTAGATAATAGTGAAAATTCTCCCAGTATTAAATCTCCATTGACAAGATACGTGTGCGATCTTTGCCAAAAAACTTGTATTGGTGATGCATCGTGGCATTCACATTTGAAATCAAAGAATCACAGGCGCTTGTTATCGATGAAGCGTAAGGTAGTCACACCTATCAACTCCACAGTTTCTACATTAAAAGACAAATATGGGTCTATGCCTTTCTCAGAATAAAGTGCCTAAAGCTGTAGCAGTCATTTTGACTGCTGCATTATCTTTTACATTTGTCGAAATCAAGAAGTGTTATTGGGATGAATTAGTATGCTCCCGCAAAATACTTTTCGAATACATTTATAAATTATGCTACAATCTATTTATTTTATTATTATCAAATTAGGCACTATTTTGGATTGAGATGATGGAATAGTTCTTCGATCCCACGTTTGTTTATGCAATCAGAGAACTTTAGGTAAGTTGAACGATGAAAAAAATTATGATATCAGTCGAAGTAAATAAAAAGTGAAAATGTAGTATAATTTTAGAAAGTATTTATTAGATTTTATCAATTTTATGAGAATAAAAACATTTTTTGACGAAAGAGGACGCTGTTTCGATCGGTATTGACCCGACAAGTTTGTTTAAATATAAAATAAAGGATTTTATAATTTTCATCGTGTTTTTCCCTTCGACTTAGGAAGAATTAATAGAAGAATATGATGTCAATTATGGGTAAACGGGTTTGAATTTCTATATTTAACTTCAAGGCATCTGATTTTTAGAATCTAACGTCTGGCTTCCCAAGAATAAAGGACATTGACATTAGTCCTTAGCAGGAAATCGTTTCCTTGTTTCATTTTAAAGAAAAAGATTTCAAGACATCCCTTGGAATTAGGGTTTTAGAGAATGAAGAATTATAGCAAAATAAATTAAGTTGATCTTTTCAAACCATTATTTCTTTCGCGTATTTTCTCGAGATCTTCTTTAGGATTTTCCTGGCACGCGATGAATGAAACAAACTTCTTTCCTGTTTTAGACATGTACAAATACCGCTAGGATAAGTATTATGAGAGAAGAAGTAAACGAATCTCCGATAAGTGTTGTAAATCTTTCGTTCAACTCGTCGAAATTGGAATTAAAACGAGTGAGCAATAATTTTGCTGCAGTCTCCTATATTGATGATGAATAAACCTGTCCTTCTTCATCTCTTGTAGCTACGAGGTTTCTATCGGGCTGTATAAGAGAAATTGCTCACGTGATTGTAATTAAACCTATTCCAGGTGTGTTGCAAGAACATTTGGCGGTGGATTTTATTTATCATCATCGATTGGATCATAGTTTGGGACTAATTATTTCGAAATGATACATTTCTTGCACTTTGGTCAGCATAAATCAGCCAGAATATAGTTACAACCAACTGCACGATTATAATATGGTCCAAAATTTTTGTGCGCCTTTTACTCAGATTTATCGCGGTGAACAGGCTGAGTAACGAACAAATTGCATGAAAGGAAGCAAACGCACAGGTTAAGGATCCGATGTCGAATAGTTTGTTAGTTTCGAATTGATTGAGAAAAACCCTTGTGTTGTATCCAAGGCGGAAGAGATGAACCTCAATGATCTAAGTTTAATGAAGAATAAACCAGAGTTATTATAAATTGGAAGACGATAATGAACTTTAGTGTTGCCAAATTATGTTTCATTATAAACTTCTAACCAATCCTTGACGTTTTTAAACGACTATTTAAGCAATTTAAATATTAAATCATAATCAATAAATATTTTAACAAGATTGGCCTTATAATTGCCAATTTATTAAAAAACTAAATAAGCATGCCTTTTATCATGGCAGTAAAAGTCATTTTGTACGACGTCAATCAATAAATTTATTGATTTTGTGTGTTATCTGTTCGAATGGCAGTCCAATTATAGTAAATTTTTAATTAATAGCCTTACAAATTGTTCAATTTAAAGTGTCTTTAAATTATTACGTCTCAGAGCAAAACTTTGATTTCTCTTTGCTTGAACCGAATCAGCTGGTGTTAATTGGTCTCTCATTTGAGGATAGGTTCATATATCCGAATGTCACGGATTATTCAAACATCTAAACAATCGGAGTCTTGTGTGAGGGTAATAATTGTCATTTTTACAATTTTCATATTTGATTATCCCTCATTTCTCAATCCTCATAGAGTAGAAAAGGGACTTTCCAACTGTGTATCATAATCACCATTTAAAGTGATCAGATACTTCAGGCTTTAAAAAATGGGCTCAGACAATCCCCGATCGAATTCATGATAAAACTTACTCCGATATGTAAATAAATATTTATAAATGTTTCACTCACTCTTAGATTATACTTCCATTCCTCGACTAACAGTTGTTGCGACTTTTCGTTTTTATATAATTAGGCTTACTCCGATTTGCCTTTTCATTTTCGGTTATTACAGTGAAATGGAGCTGATTTTGTGCATTCAGAAATTTGTTTACCGTCATCTGCAGATGACTCGTTGGGAATAAATGTTTTTAAGATATTCCACAAAAAATACTGAATCAGTTCTAATCTCTAAATATGCCTTTAAATTCACAGCCATCTGCTACGAATAGTTTTCCTTCTTAAAAATCTTTCTGGAGTCTGCATTCACATATTTATGGTCTTTGATTGAATGCGATACTCATTTTACATTCTCCAAAAACTCTCCAATCGTGATGAATCAGTTATGAAAGATTATCGATAAAAGCAAAATAGAAAAACCCGCTTCATGAAATATTTCTTGAAATCTAAGTGAATACTGGAACCTTCCATTGGATTTGATAACGAAAGTCCCTATAAATTTTATTCGTGTCATCGATTTTTGTTGATACCGCTCGGTCATTTCAGAGTTAACTACACCAGATTAAATTCATAAACAGCAGTCTACACTAACTTATAATGTTCGCTACACTCAACTCAAAATCCACTGCCGAATGTTTTTTCGAGGCTATGGGCATTATCATTACACATTTTTCGTTGTAATTTCTTCTGTACTTACTTTTATAAGATTCACGATTATTTTTACGTTGATACACTTTTATTTAGTTTACTCTAAAGGCGAACAACCATAATGAGAAGTTGTCTGAAAATTGAATTGTCTCATTTCGATATAAAATATCATTTTCTAAGGATGCCAGCTATAAAAAACACATAAATTCTTAATCGCTGCATAATTTCTAGTAACAACAATTTTCTATTCCTTGTTTAACCATATTTAACTCTAACCATATTTTTGAAGCGTAACACTGTAGACTCTTGGATATTTTGTGCTTTACCAACGGCATTAGCAAACTGATTTGAAGATTTATGGTGTTCTTTTCCTGTTTCTGCATTACTGGCTCGTTAGATAAAATGAAATAAAGTCTGAATATTACATTTGAATTGATGGCTTAATTAAACTTGTAGAATCATAAATATAGTCCAAGGATTTGCAGTAAATAAATGTATTAGAATTTGTGTCCACAGCTGTATGGCTCCGAGACTTCCGGATGGTTATCGATATATAATATCCAAGAATGAAACCCTTATTTGTAAAATTTTCGCTTGAACTATTTGAAGGCATAATATCTAAAATGGTTAATTCGCCACAAGTCATCTGGAGATGGTAAGCAAATCTCTTTATGAGGACAATAAACTCAATTTCACTGTAATAACAGAATATGAAAAAGCAAATCCGATTATGATTAATAATATAATAACGACCAGCGGTGGTAACTGTTAGTCGTGGTAATTGCACTCTATGTAAAGACGCGATACGACATTCTTATGAGATCTATTCAAACATTCTCCATCCTAAAACAGCGGATATAATGAGGCTCGTGTAATAAAACTTGAAGATCCCTATTTAATACAACTAAACTAGTGTCGTAAAGAATGGATGAATTTGATCCCCTTATTAAACCTTAAACATTTTTAAAATTTTTCTTTTCATAGAAGTTGTCCATATTTCTGAAACGTGAGACGATATAATAACAATCAGAAGCCAGGATTGCTTCAATATCCTAAAGGGGATGTGTTAGCAACACTTCAAATATCCAGGTTTTGAATGCTACAATCCATCAGTTTGTGACAGAAATGTTCAGTTTTCAATGATTAAATTTTCATTATTTGACACCAGATTTATTATTATTTGAATGATTTCAATCCTGAAAACTAAAATCGATAAAACCGACACTTAGGTACCTCTCGGTGAACAAATTTTGGATTTTATATACTGGTAGGCACTGTTACGGATATCATGCTAATCAAAGATAGTTTTCTTACTAGTTAAAGGGATAACAATGAAAAGTGTTAATTTACAAGTAACGTGCGCGATCTTTAATTCATGCGCAATCTAATTATCACATAAACCCAGAAATAATATAATTCTCTGTCGTTAACGAAGCCTCCTTTGATTAACTGCCAAATCAGCACTTAGCCGCTTCCCGAGACTATGTCATCAATTCTATCATTTGGTGATTCTAATTGCTCAGAGGTTAAGGGATGGGAATTTGTGAAGGTGCTAATGTCTTGTATACTAGTTTAACTGTTGTTGATGAAGCCCAGTTTAATGTCTTCAATAGGTGCACTTTTTTAGAACACAACTCGGTCGCGTCGTGTCGGAGAATCCCCATACTAAACCCAGCAATTGCCCAAATATGAGGATAACATTAGTTCGCATGACATAAATGTGGGCGCCTTTGAATTAGTTGATTTAATGCGTCGTTTTCCATACTCTAAGAAGACAGAGAGACCAAATAACGTATTGATTAAAAAATCGTAATTTTTGATTAACAAAGTTCCGAAATATTCAAGGATGTATGCATTTTCGTAAACGGTTATACAGGTACCATTTTTTTGATGAGAACCTACGGCCAAAGAGCTGAACGAGCTTATAGTTAAGCACGGTGGCTCATACTGCGCCCATTCTTACCAAAAATACACCCATATGATTTGTACTGACATCTCCAAAGCTTCTTTAAAGACCCTCAAGTTTTAACGTTTTTTATGAAGAAATGCAAAAATCGTTCGACCACAATGGATACTCGACTCTGTAGCGCAACGTCAACTATTAAGTTGGTCTATATACGCCATACGATCGGATAAATCCAATGCTATTATACACGATTTTTGGAGTAGTCAAAAAAATCAAACCTTTCCAATTTCTTTGATGTTTCCATTCCAGGAAATCGATAAGAACATAATGATCAACCTAGATAATAATAACTGGATTCACTACAATGAGCTCGATCGCAACGTTTTCGAATTTTGTCACCGTAAATACTCCTCAAAAAATATTCGAATATTCGGAGTTCTGATGATCGATTTAACTGAATGTTCCATCGTGCCTCATGCCATGTCTGATTCTCTAAGTAGGTTTTTAAATTCATAGCCTTTTACGACAATAATCCAATAATTCGTATCGTTCACGCTAATTTCACTGCACAATCCAGGGGTTTCTTCAAAGGCCAGATTTTACCAGAAAATAATTTCATTAATGATGAAATTGATATTTTACCCTTCAACATGGGGGAAATATATTCTACTTTGACTATAATTATCACTAAACTGCTTGAATATTCTGAGGTTATCCTCCCATTGTATTTCGATCAATACATTGCCGATTTAAGCAAATATTCCAAAAGTATGCTGAATTATAATTCAGATTCTTTAAATGAAGCCTTGGAAAGGTTGATTGAGGAAATTAGACAGATTGGTGGGTGTGGGATCAAAATTGGAGTGTCCAGTAACTATTTTCGAGCATATATGGCAGCTTTAATCTCTGGATCGAATAGCTATACGATTGTTGATGACTCAAATTTGAATCGAATCTCAGGTACAGTTTATATATTCTCTAAACAGTTTGTCCATTTTTAATTCTTGTTTCTACCTATTCATATTTGGTTGAGTTATTTATTTTTTCTCAGAAAGGCATTACAGTCAACTCCGGTTAAGTGCACAGCCTCGGGACCGGGAACAAATGTGCACTTAAGCTGAGTGTGCACTTATCCGGAGTTGACTGTATGATTACACTTTCGATTCGCCAAATAAAAAATCAAAAAATTGATCCCGTCGTTCACAAATCAAGGGTCAGCCACATTTTCCCATTTTAAAAAACTGTTCGTTCAATATCACTGCGTTTGACAATGAAATTTTAATTACGAATCGGGTTACTCATTTTTTTTATTATTCAAATAGTTTTTTCTGCGTAACCGCGCAAGAATAACCTTTTGTCAAAACACCACGAGATTGCTTATTCACGCATCCCATGTTGAAATAATATCAGTTTATTGCCCAACAATGTTGTCTTGAGTCCATCTTTTTTGACCATCTTAACTAAGAAAATGAACTTCTCTCCCAATATGATATTTTAGCACCTGCTTTTGAAGCTGCCCAGGTATCTAAATGAATACAATTCATATTTTTGAGATTTCTAGGTTTAGAAGCACTACTGTTACAAGCTAGTTGCTCGGTATCGAGTGATGAACTATTAAGCAGTCTTATAGTTAAACTGTCTCGAAAAAATACTTTGATGATGATTATCCTGTCAATATATATGTTAAATTATTCAAGAATGAAATAATAAAAAATAGCATTAATATTTATTTTGTCAGCCGTCAGTATAACCAGAACGCTAAGAACGACGATATTGATATTGAAGAGACATAGTGATTTCAACTATACAGAGAAAACAATGATACAATTACGAATATTGTTTTTATAAAAAGAACATTTTTGTAAATCGGACCTGATCGCATACATTTTGACTTGTATTGCATTATTTGAAAGCATTTTCTTGGCGTTTATTTCGTTTTCTAATCAAATGATTTTTCAGATCGAAGTATTCCTAGATTCATTTCAAAGTTATTTAAGACTTCTCGTTCCCGGAAATGGTGGATATTTAAAATTGACGGCTCTCAATTTTGTCAGCATTATGGTGAACTGACGACAACTGGGACTGATTGGGTTGTGAATTTTTATTTGCGTTTCTTTCATTATATCACAAAGAAGCAAATAATATCCTTTTCCAAGAAAAATTAGGTCAAATTAGATATGGTTGTTTTTGTAAAATAGGTTTAGTGATAGATTTTTCCATTTCAACGGCTATATTTCTCCCAAACAACCAATATGTTCAAGATATGTGTCTTGTTTGTCTATCAACTTTCGATTTATAATCGTTCTATCTAAAACGAAACCTGAACGAACTATCAAATGTTGAAACCAACATTGACTCATTTTGAAAGTTTAAACCAACAACTTGCATTCATCATTCAAAAATATACATTAGCCGACTGACTAAAGTGAGGTTCAGTTATGAGCTTTAAAAACCACAGAATCCGAATGTACTCTATCTTGACTTATTCTGTTTGTGTAGGTTATTTAAAAACTGTTTCCAGGTCTTAAATAAGTTGAGAGCACTCCGAGATCATTGAAATACATTAAATAATAAACCAAGGAAAAGATTAAACTATATTCCTCTCACATTTAAATATGACCCATTAATTGTATGTTACGATATGCCTTGAGATAATCATGTTTTTGCTCGGTTTGATTCAGTTAATAGTCAGAAATATGAATGCGTTTGGTATGGCATCCACTTTAGTACTCAGTTTTTAAATACTTTTAGTGTCCCATCATTAAGTTAATTAATAAAGTAAATTTTATAAAATCTTAATTTTATTCATTCTAAGACTAAAAACCATATATTTAATATAGTATCTACAACAATATATCCGTATTTATTCAATTATCACGAAACAGTCCATAAAGGAGATATCAGAGATTAATTTAAAAAACATTTCAAATCAATTTAGTAAAAATAAAAAAAATTTTGTGTTTCGTTTGAGTGAACGAAATTTAATTGTTAAGTTATGTAAAAACCCTTAAACAAGAGGGTAAAGTATTCTTTTGTGGGTTTACTGGGATAGGCTGACCAGATAAATATTTTTGGGCCTTCAATTAAACCAAAGAATATTTTGACATTTTTGATTTTTTACTGAAAGACGACAGATGAATTGTTTTTTTTCTGTAAAACTCTCTTAAGCATGCTCTAATTTTACCAGAAATATTTGAAAGTAGAAAAAATAATATTTACGGTATTCAAATCATGGCTACTGTTCATGGGTTGTGTTTAAAATTAATAATCATAAATATTGGATTTGAAAAGTGAAAGTAATGTTATTTTTTTAAATTTTAACTGATATATGATAAGTATAATAACACGGGAATCTAAAGGTATCGATTCTCTATAGGTTTCAGTGCCTTAAGTGTTCATATTCTTATGAAACCCTCAAACCGATGATGAGAAAAATGCTTTTAAATTACCCGGGTCTCCATGTTATGATTACTAGTTAGCAAAATCGAAAAAAATATCGTAATCTAATGATACCTTATTTCCATTTTCGAATATAATTCTACCTCTTTTTTAATGGCTTCAAATTAATGTTTTACTTTCCAGTTCACTTTGAGTGAAAATGTTTTAATTTCGAAAATACTCGATGAATTATTCACATTCGTTTATGCTATGGCTAACGATACGTATTTACATTTAAACTATTTTTGGTGATTACAGTCAGTTCCGGTTAAATGCACAGATTCGAGACCAGGAAAAACTGTGCATTTTACCGCAGTGTGCGCTCAATCGGTGTGCACTTAACCGGAGTTAACTGTAACCAGAAAACTATCTTCAATGTTTCTATCATGTCAGTCTAGAAGCATTCTCAATTTTTTGTGTTCGTTGATTGCCGGGTTAGCTGAAACTGAATCCAGCATAAATTGTTTGAAAACATTTTTGAGGTGGTAACAAATCTAACGATCGAATTTAAACTCCACTTTATTGAGCTTGATTAATCGGCTTAATTTGGTATTTAAATTAACAAATTTTCATATTTGGTTTGAAAGAACAGTGACGCTTTTATAATCAAGGGAACAGTGCGAGGTGCTTTAAAATATTAATAAAAATAAACCGATAAAACAATAATACATTTTTCTGACTCTCGTGATACCGGACGTTCGATTTAATAAAAGCTGAATACCCCGATATTGTTGACTTTCAACAATATGTTAGATTTTAAACCATATTTTAAATGTTATGACATTAAAAAGAGGCGAACGACTAAAATCAAAAATTTTGCCAATTTTATATGGCCTACTCACTATGATATTTTAAAAAAGACAAAAAATCAAAATCCTTCGATACAAAAATTCCAAACCATACCCGATTCATGATATTTTGATATCCCACTTCAGTGTATATTTTATCAGTTTTAATATGGTTGTAAAGCTGGCGGTTTGATTTTTATATAGTTACAATCACAATTTAAAGTGCATATTTTACTCCTTTTCTATTAATTTCTCGTTATAAAAATCAAAAATTATATCGTATGGTTAATTTTTTGATAAATTGCTGTCTGCCCAAGTTTTGATCGTATTTTGTGCAATTTTAGTTTGAATAAATCGCCGTAATAATCACCTAATAAGTAAAGCATTACATTAACGTTTAACAGGTTTTTGCCCTCAAAATGTTTCAGAATGATTCACGGAATCTGGTAAGATATCAGAAATTAATTTTAATTATTAAATACCTCCAAATTCACTGGAATACTCACACACCTTTAAAGAGTATATTTTAAACATTACATTTTAGCTGTTGATTTATCATAAAGCAGAGACTATTATAAAAGTTCCAACCCACCAACGTTACTTTCTGTTGCATTCTTTTTACATACACTTCAAAACAACTTCAATTACTATTTAATTCCTTTGCAAAATGAAGATCAAAATAGGTATTTTATGACGACATGACACCCTTTACCCTTAGTAGCAGGATCCATATAGGCAATAAACATAGTCCACCGACATTAAAAATATATAATGACAAGAATACCAACGAAAAGTTCCTAGTTATGATTTGTCTGTTATTCGAAAACTTATAGACATATATTCTAATCTAAAGTAAAAAATCTTGGCCTGATGCTAGAAATCGGCGTTAATTCTGTACGATTGAGTAAAAAACACCCGCTATTTATGTGAGCTATGATCATATTATTTGTTAACTAATTTTCAGCGTCATATTATCTGATTAAATTAACTTTTAGAAATTGAAATTAAGAAGATCCCCTTATCTGAGTACAGCATCGAGTTACTGAATGAAAACGAAATTACCTGCTTGAAAGATGCTGAAAAATCTGTCAAAGAGGATATTTTTATTAAATATGGATCAAGTCTACTAAAACCTAATCTTATCAAATATTTTGATATATCTGACTACAAAATTATCGATCTTAGCATCTACTTCCACAAATCCATTGAGGTAAGATTTATAATACATAGAAAACCAAAATTTACCAATTGATTGATTTTGTATCATTCACTCTTTCCAATTTTTTAATTACCCATCAATTAACGTTTAAAATGTTTAAAACATTTACCGATAACAAGAATTCGAATAATCTAGAGCAAGCTGTGGATCTGCGAACTTCTGAAGATGTCCTTACATTTTTTAAGGTGGAATTAACTCAATTCTTTCAATCGGTTGCTGAAATTTCATCTTTATCAAAACTTCACTTCCAAATTCATGATATCGAAAGAAATAATTGCTCTTTTATGGTTAAAAGAACTATTGTCACTGAAAAAACAGAACCTTCAAAACCCAAATCAAAAGCGAGAAAAACTTTACCTCGGAAAGTTACTTTGCCTAAATCTCAAAAAACTTTAACGCAGTTCATGAATTTTGGCAAAAAAACTAAGGGCGGTCCTGTTGAAAAACCACCTGATAAAATATTGACAAAAGAACAGTGCCCAGAATACCTTTTTGATAATCTACATTTATATCCTTTGAATCAGATCGAGAGTTTTCTTCTTAAATTATGCATCACCGGCCATCTAGATGCCGTATATAAAATTTTCAACAAACTAAAAAGGTAATTTTTCATTTTCTCAAAAAATATCACATTATGAATTTTTGACCAAATTCATGCCATTGGACAATAAACTAATTTATTGGGAGGAAAATGTCCAAATTGAATATTTATAAATTCGAATTAATAAGACCAAAAATGAATTTTAAATTATTTTTACTTCATGAAAATCAGGGTAGTTTTGACGATATTATTAAATCCTGTCTTTGTTAGCAAACAGCAATTTAACTGTCTTAATAAGAATATTTTTAAAATGATGGTGCCTTAAAAAATAATCAATGACATTCTAAACCTCAATCAAGCTATTTTTTCTGTTCAATAGGCTCTTTTTTAATAATCTTTTTATGAATTCCGTTATCCTTCATTGCACCTAATTTGGCGGCATTTTTCACAAAGAACTAATATTTGCTAAACATAGATCAAAGAGAATGTTTCTAGTCTCTAGTTCATGATATTTCAGGCTGACATATAGCTGTTCTTATGATTTTTTCTTAAAAATGTAATATTAATTATTCCTGCTTGTATTTTTCATTCTTAACCAGATCTTGTTTAAAATCACCCCAAAAATCTATCTTAGATTACTCCCTATCCCATTCAATGTAATTTTAAATGAGTCTGCAATTTATATCCTGTTTCAAAGCTAAAATTTACAGTTTTCTGAAAATACTCTGTTTTAAACTTGACTGTAAATAACCCAGGCCATTTTATGGTAAATATTTACTATTTTCTAATCAGATTAAATTGAAAATCCTAATGTTCAAAATCAGTCATAACAACAAGATTAGATTTTGTTGTCGGTTAAATTAAATTTTATCATAATTTACTGAAACCATAAGATTTTTTTAACCATTTTCATTTGTGAACCAAACGATTGATAAAATTTCTTTCTTCATCGTTATTTGGCGAATAGGTTGTTTGCATCTACTTGACCACGAGCTGTAAATTTACCTTGTTACAGTCGTTAAACTTCCAGGGAATTGCATGGTTTTACCTGGGTTTGCATTCAAAATCAACTATAATGACGAGATATATTGCACACCTTCCAATTCATGTTTATTCTCAACGATATTATGGAACTTCTGACTGAAATTTGCTATGTGCGCTGACTTTTTTGTTAAGCATGATATCGATAATTATTCCACAAAAAATGGGTGGTTAATATCTTCCGTTATGCAAAAATATCGTTAAAAATAATCGTGAATTGTGATGTGCGCAATAAGTATTTTCATAGTGGTTGATTTTGAATGCAAAATCCAGTAAATAAACATTTACTACTTTTAAAGTTGTGTGAGCTTCTGCCAGGGACGCGTTGTTTTTCTGATCAGACACAAAACCAATATTTTAACAAAATATAACGGCAGAAATACTTGTCATGCCATTTTTTGATAGTTTGTTTAGGAGACCATAAATTAACGATATATCTGATTCAAGATAACCCATGATGAATCAGAGAAATCAACCTAGTCTTAAAAATGAAATCTTTGAGTTCGACGTCTTAAACTTGTGTTTGATTCCCAAGTGTAAACTGGCTGGCTTCTAGGTGAAGTACGATACCCGTTGAATATTAGTAATTAACTTTTGGTTTTCTGAAACGATTTCATTCTTGCATAATGTTATTTAAACGATTACCTGGAATAACAACTTAGAAAATCTAAAAAAATCCAACCGATTTTGAGTATATCAATAAAGCCAGATTTAATTGAATTAACAAATATTTGATGACGTTTCTGCTTAGCTCACTAGGTCGGCAGATGTTTTGATTTAATGCTGTGTAAATTATAGAAACAGGGCGTCATATACGCCGATTGTTGTTTCAAATATAGGTTCAATTATTTTAGATACAATCGCGAATTTATCATCATAGTATAAGTATTCTCATCAAATGTCAGCATTTTTCATTTTCTTAACTTTTCTGATGTCTTAAGCAAGAAAAATCAGCTAAAAGCATTATCAATGGATGATAAATTCCATGAATTAATGATTAACTGTCGCCAGCGAACTAACCAATTTATCATTATTACCAACACAATTTAATCCGAATTACTCTATCAATTAGGATCACTCCATCTGGTCAATACTTTGAACTTCAGCTAGTCCGGACAAAAATCAACGACTATCTTGTTGCGATATACGGATATGGGTTACCGTAGATACAAATTGGTTCACCGCGCAGGCGTATTTGTATTCAACACAGCTAGACATCTTATTGGTCAAAATGATAAGACGGTCGATGTCAACGCAGGACGCGGTGATGATCGAAGTCAAGACAGTGGACCACCAGTCATTGAGTGCCATTTGTCACGTAAAAATTATTTAACTCAGAAAAATTCACACGTTCAAGAATTACTAAACGCGGTATGTCAGAATTTGAAAATTGTTCACACTCAATACTTCGGCTTCTATTTCATCGATAAATCCAACCGTTTCGTAAGTTAAATGTAACATCAGCGTTTGCTTTGTAATCATAAATTTTTATCAAAATATTTGAAAAGTTTGAGATTTTTTACCAGAATTGAGTTTACCGCACACAATTTACCTGACTGTTAAATTATATCCGGTTACAAATTTAGATCAAATCAATTCTATCGAAATGTATTTTGTTTATGACTCAGCAAACTGATAATTTTTCAGATCGAGGCCGATATATCTGCCGGAAGGTAGGCTTTTAATAACGTAGAATTTTTTGCGACAAAGCCACCAATTTAAATATAATCGCCCATATTTATGCTTGTAAACGTTCGAATAATCAGATCGCAACATTCCGTTTGCTGATGAATCCGTGGTCAATAACCAAATTGTATCTTCTGGCGAGTTTGAGGATTTAAAAACTCAAACTGAAAAATTGGGAAATTTAAACGAATCTGAAATATTTATTAATTTGGTTAAATTATTGATCGAATCTAAATGCTATGGTAGGGATCTTTATCTAATTGTAATTTTATCCTAAACAAAGGACGAGAACGACGTTGAACGATGTGTGATCATTGACCCCTTTAGTTTAGAAATACGCACAGGTTCAATGGTTCTCCACACTTTTCAATGGTTTATTTTATTATTATTTTCAGGCATGCTTTGATAAATTTATCTCGTCTGTTCAATAAAATAACCATAACATGGAACGAAGATACAACTGTTGGATTAGTTAATCATAGAAAATGATACATGAATTAAGGTTCAAGAAAACCAAATCGGCTAAATATTTTTATCAAAACGCATTGGAATTTTCCAATTTCTATTCAAATTTCAGAAAAAAGCAAACACTCAAGCGATATCTGAGCGATAGGTTCAAGCGCAATTCGTTTGAGACATCGTAATTTATTAATTATCTAGGACTGTATCAGAAAGAAATCTGAAAGAAAGGTATTGCTTGTATTAAATAGCACCATTATTACTTCAAGTGAAAATCGGGAAAGTTCAGAAATTATCTATTCGCATACTTTGCGTAAAAACGTTGAGAGAGACATACGTAGCTTAGCAGATGAAAACGACAGTTTAAGTTCAAATACTCCTGTTGAAATGAGCGACCGTGAATCAAGTGTAAACATTTCTTCAGGTTCCTCTGATCATGAAGAAAAGTATTTAAACCATTAATAAAGTAAAACTGATTCCAGTGACAGTGAAATCAACGTTGCCTCTAATGAATCGTCGCCATATGTTGGATCACCAATAAGGACAGGTCTTTCGTCCTTCAGCACATCAAAAGTTGGTTTCATCATTCTGATCATTTCAATGTTATCTTTTTTTGTATTATTAGTTTTTAAGTGATTTTATCAAAGTATTAAATCGTCTTTGAAGTCAGTATTGTGAAATTCGCCCTGTTTTTTACGTCAGTAAACATATAATCTCAAATTGAATCCATTTGATTCCAGCTCGGTATAAAACACAACCTCGTCTCCTCGCTGCAATGCGATTGTCTTAATAATAGAATAGTGAAATGAGCCCATGCCAGATTAAGTAACCCTCATTCTTGCTTAATGTGTATAGTGGGGTTTTTGAACCAAATTAATTGCCTCATCGTGGAAACCTCGGAATACGGTCGGTTCTAGGTAGGAATAAAGTTTTTTACCGTACATGCCCTTACTATTTTACCACAAATTAGACTCCTAGTTACTTTGTGGTGAAAAATCTTAATTACAATGCATCATGATAATTTCGTTGATTTTTGCCATCATTTGGAGAAAAATCATGGAGTTTCACACGAATTATCTCGGCCTAGTTTTTGTCATTATTACAAGTTTATCGTAAAAACAGGCGAGTACCATATCTTACTGCACGTTATTATTGCATTAGTATTTAATGATAAAAATATTTATTCTGAATATAAAATACTTTAACCAATTCACCGTATTTTAGAAGTTATAGGCAGTATAAAATAAATTGTAAGCCCCCATTCAGAAGATTAGCGATAGTTTTCTTTTGAGTCTATTTTATCTTTCTGGCAATATTTTATCTTTAAGAGGCCGAACAATGGACTTTTGCAGAAAAGGCGGTTTTTTCTTCAACTTTAAACTGTAAGACATGCCGAAAGCCCATAAAAATATTACAGAATGGACACCATCTAAAGGTCTTTCATTTGGCTGGCAGTGCACAAATTGTAGGTGCCAAAATACCCTAAATAACATCATGAGTAGAAAGGCACCTAACATAGGCAATTCAACATGTCGGTAGATTTTTATATTTAACGTTGTTTAACTTCGACATATTCTAACCAAATGGCAATCGTTGAAACGTCTATCTTTGACGACCGGTTATTGCAAAGACTGTAGTAGATTTGCATTGATACTGTGTGGAACTTATCGGCCATGTGGTCGAAAATACAAATACAAAAATCGATGGGCGGAACCTTACAATTTATATTGATGTTGTAAAATAAAATATGTAGTGAGGCTTGTATACTGGTTTCAGTATTCGAAGGGACGTTTTAAGAAATAAACAATACATTCCTTATACCTTTGCAAGAAAGGGAAGGTTAGACGCTCAGTTCTCTTGCCTGTGACAACATTATTGCAGGATCTACAGTTAACACTGATTTTTGGCGCTCCTACGACTGCATCATTGAGAATAATTTTACACATATGAGTGTAAATCATTCAGTCATTTCATTTATTCTGAAACACAAGCACACGCACAATGTTGAAAACGCATGATAACGAATAAAACTTTCACTTCTAGAGGCCCACGCGCCACGACAGACTATCTTTATACCTTTGGAGAAAAAATCTCTATGATTTGAGCGACATGAATTCAGTTAAATTTTAGAATGTACTTGAGAATTATATAGTGCATAAGATTTTTTTGTCTTTTAAGTTATATTTTTGAAATTACTTATGATCTTTGGGTCTTTTTAGAATTTTGTTTCCAAATTACGACGTATCTGCATCCTATTGACAAAATTTATGTAAAATTATAACTTACATGATTTTAAATGGCTTTTTCTTCAATTAAATATCATATTTATTGGCTGTGACTATCTTTGAATGATTTGGATTGTTTTTGACGTGTAAATACTATTCAAAAATATATCTAATCTTCGAAAGCATGCGATTGAAATCGAGAACTCTTAAATCCTATGCCAGAATCCATTGTTTTTTTACTGTACCGTCGTTCTATGTAAAATATTGTATGGTTTCCTGTGACCAAAATACGGTGATTGGGACGTTACTTTTAGAGAGGATCGTTTTATATACTATTAAAGAATGCAAAAATACAAAAAAATCAGGCAGGAAGATAGGATATTCTTACCTAATTTTCACCCTAATTCCATGAATTCAGTGATTTGAGACATACTATCTCAAATGTCTCTTCTGGTGTTACTCCACAGCGATCTCTCCACATCTTTTCGTCTAACTAAATTTCAAATAAGCTATACCTATTTTTGGTCGTAGAATATTTCGTCGTATTTGGCCTCTCCTTTTAAACGATTTTTTAATGCTCCCCAATATGCCTCCAAGTTGTTGGTATGAACGTCAGTTACTGGATAATAGTTAAATATAAATAAAAACTTTGAAAAATAGACTGATTTACTGGTTTGTTTATTTTGGGGATCAATCGGTAGATTTGCCAAACCTAATTTCACAGGAAAACAACTTTCATAGGATTTCAAGCAATTAGTTTTGATTTCTGTTCCAGGATAAACATCTGTTATTTAAAAATTATCCAAGTACCTCATTATGATTCCCGTTAGCGTTAATGCCTTTCGGTTGGGAATGCATATAACAAGTCCATCTGGATAATACCTTCCAAATTACTTTCGAATCAACTTCATACATTCCCAGGACCCACCGTTGTGGTCTTACTAAATCATGGCCTGACAGAGTTTTAAACTCATAACTCTTTTGCATTTTGCCCTGGAAATTTCCGACTCATTAATTCGAACGATCTTTCCAGGGCCACCAAGGTTAAATCTTCTGTGGACATTTTCTAAGAACAAATCTAATAATTTTAGAAAAAATTGTATAAGAAACGTAGTCCATTTAGAGCTACTCGTGTCAGAAACTGATATAAAAGGAACGATCGCAGTCTGTTTGAAAGCCCACATTCGAATGAGCCATATGAATTTTATTAATGGCATATTGGTATTCCCTAAGAAAGATCCTTGTGATGATGAAATTAAATTTACCAGATCTTATCGATTCTCGTTTTCTGGATGTAGTGAAGTAAAAATTTATCTCAAATATTAGAATTATATTTATTTGAATATTAAAAACGAATAAATCTCATCCTAAATGTCTTGCCTTTGGCGTTCAACCATAATACGATCACAGTCATCCCAATTAACTTTAAAGGATAGAGGGCCATAATATCTAAAGAATTGTAGTCGAGGTTTCAATTTTTTAAGAAACGTAAAAACGAGAAAAAAGCCAAGAGCACGCCGCCAAATTCTGGCGCGTTCGAAACTTGATCAGTCAAATAGAGTTTACCCATAAATTTAAGAAAGGTTCTAGATGTTAGGCTCAATTCAATCTCATCAAAAGAACTGCGCATATTAGGTTCGTGAATCTCTTACTGCACGTTGTCAAGACCGTAAATGATACAATGTTCACGTTTTACTTTTTATAGTAAAGACGATGTCGTTACATTTGAATGTTCTAATAGGATATTTGGACATTTAGGACCTAAATGGTGTAATTCATATGAGTCCGATATTCTAATTATGGATGTGCTTAGGACTTATGGTGGGTGAGATAGTACCATATGTATCATCGATTGTTTTTTTATCCATCATAAGCGAAAAGAACCAGAAATCAATTTCACGTAAAACAGGGCAACAGGGACCATACTTAAGCAGGTAACAGAATAGTTATTAGATCGGGTTTGTCCTGTGCTAAATTCAACGGTTTCTATTGAGGGAAAAACAAGTCCTTCGGCTTCATGGGCTTTTGTAAGTCCCATTTCTCCTTCTTATGTTTACACACCAGGATCCCAAAAGTGTTGTTTTATGTTTTGATCGGTTATTATCACATGGGGTTCATTTGGTCTCGTGGTTTGAATTCCAGACAGGGACCCGATATCACAAAATAATAAAGCTTCTTTCAACTGTTATAAAGATTTACATATCAATTCTTTTCACGTTGAGTCTCCATGGAGTTTGTTGACGTCGTCGACTGAACCAGGAACAGAATAGCTCGTTGCCTATTTTTAACCCTATGCATCCGCTACATCAGTATGAGCTGATTCACGAGAATTTATCGAAGTAAAAGTAATAGAAAGAAAGAAGAAACTTTTAAACATAGAGCAGTACCGGATGGCAAAAAAATTACTGAATTGACAGGGATATGATATTTCTCATTTCATAAACGTTGAAATTAATAATAGAGGAACACCTGAGTGGCTGTTTGCAGTTTGAATCAGGCCACCATAGCATGAATAGCGGGCCTATATGAGGGCTTTTTCAAACGTAACATCGATAAACTATCAGAAGTGCGTCCCCGCATTACAAAGAAGTAGAGAAACCTTATATGTGTGGGTCACGTGACAGAGGTTATTTGATTGTTAATTTGGGGATCTGTTCGACCGATGAAAACCTTATATACGATGAAATATTGTGTATTATGACGGGGTAACCATGTTCATGTATCAACTAGTGCTATTCGAGAACGAAAGTGTTTTACACCCTGGGTTATCGGACACTATTTTTATATTGAACAAGTGCGGGTCGTTCTGAAACTATCAAATTGGAGTTTTGACTCGCGATTTAGGTAGAGAGCTTTTCAATCCACCTAAATGAAATTGAAACAGGCAAGTAGCTCTGGAATGATTCGATATTCAGCTAATGGCGAAGATCGCCCCTTGTCATGTTATATTTGTTAAA
>JWZT01003054.1:32931-46768 GCA_000827895.1 Thelohanellus kitauei | reverse complement strand
CCCGGTTCTGCAGTAGCCAAGCGTCTGAATCTGGTTAGAAGTAATGTATGGCCTCCTAACCATTAATTATGATGGATCTGTTGATCTTTATACAATGCTGAATGATCATCACATCCAAAAAAGGCTTCCTTCTTCAACGAATACTCTAATTCTTGATATTTTGTTGTTGATACCAAGTTTTGCTTTTAAAAATGGATATTTTGCATTAATAAATAGTTTTTTATTTATGAAGTATTTTTAAATAAATCTATCGTTTATCAACCAAATGAAATTCGAAACTCGTCATAAAAATAATCGCAAAGTTCTTCTAATAGTCATTAAATCAACATGAAAATTATTGAAAATAGTAATGTTTCCTTTATTTATACATTTAAAAGACATATAAATGATATTCTAAAAATTCCATTTTTAAAAGCAAAACCCGGTAATTAAAAGTTCATAGATTCTTTTAATACAGGAATTACATTAAAATTTATGAAGATTATAGGTTTAAGGGTCTAGAAAAAATTAGTTAGATTCCGTGCCATAAGTTCATAATCGTTTCCAGAGATCTGATTGAGTTTAACTGCCAGAATCTTTCTATGATTTATGATTTATTTTTTGAATCAAAAAAATATCGGAACTTTTAACTATAAAATCGGATTTTTGAGCCGGAAACGGTGCATATTATAAATAGGGTTCTGATCGACCAGCTAATCTCGCAAGAATCGCCACGAATGTTTAATCTAGTATCTGATCGCACATGAAACCCTATCTCATGATCATGCACTAATACTGCTGGATTAAATGTTAAGAGTAAACAAAAAACACCTCCAAAAGCATGCCAAGCATTCTCTATTTCTGTCAATTAATAGTTTACATCCAAACGCACTACTCGAATGATTAGTACAGACTTTTAAAGACATGACGCACCTCTACATAACCTTATAATTTAACTAATTCCTGTTGTTCGTGATAACTTTGGGAATTAATGAAACAGGACAGTAACAGCACAGATGGATGGTGTCTGTAAGCTAACGATAGCAGTAGTGCTTTGCTTGATTAGATTATATCTAAACAGTAAAAGAAAGAATAACATTAATGTATTATTTAGAAGTGTAACTACATTATTTTTTATTAGGTTAAAATAACCAGTAATAGATACTTAGCGCTCCCAAACCCAAAGAATGCTAGTCTGAAAATTTTTTGGCAACAATCAAATAATGGTTGAAGATTAATCGCAAAATACGAGAACAAAGTTTTCTGCACCATCATGGTATGTGAGTATCCAGAGATTTCAAATAGTGAAAATCTCACTAACATATGTCTTCATCTGTCAAAATATCAAAAGATTCAATAAGTATCCAAGAGTAAGCTATATTGAACAATTTAAGGGTTCAGAAACCGGCGCCCGTACTAATTCTAATGAGTGAACCTGGTTTTCTCATATATCCATATCCTTCAAGAAACATAACCATTGCCTTGAAGATGCTGGAAACATAGTTCAAAATATCCTGAATGATCATTTTTCAGAATTTGAATGGCGCCGTAAACATTCATCAGATCTTTTATCAGGACCCCTTAATGCTCTATGAGAAATTTTGTATCTTTTATAATCACTTTTTTGTAGTTTTTTGTTAATTTCGATTTTTTATAATAAAAAATGATATCAGTTGGTTAGACATAATTTCAATTGTAAAGAGCTCAAATTGAATACTTTTGTGTAAGACAATATAATTATAAATAATTTTTTAATCTGGCATAAAAAGGGACCTTTATAATGGACTTTTACTGTGGGAAAAATTCAACGAGAAATCTCGAGAATTGTCTCTGATCATGACAGAAGGTTGAATGTAATTCCCAAAAAGCTCCTAAATTTCTCACGCGCAGGTTAATCTTTAAATACTCAAATACTGGATGCAATTCGATTTCTAGTCTTTTTTTTGTATTTTTTAATGTAAAAATGTTATGTTTTTAGTTCAAGCATTTAAAAAAAGTATCAAATTACACCTGCTCCCGGTTCAGAATCATGATTATCAGACGTGGACACTTAAAAGTTCCGATGAGTTATTATTTTAAAAATAAAAATTAAATTCTATCATTCAGGGTGTCAAAAACTTGCAAATAGATTCATGAATCCATTATTTGCAGTCTTTAACTGAAATTAGATAAAGCTTGATAGCAAGAATCTTTCACAAATATTTCTTTTACTTTTCATAATATATACAAGGAAATACACCATATCCCATAGGCTTATTCAGATTTTCCCACTTTCTTTGAATGAAATAAATTTGATACGTTTAAAAAAGTTATTTAATGAACATCTTATTGAATTTAATTTAATCAACAAGGCGAAAATATACCGTCTTCCCATCACAATTTCAATTTTTTAAGAAAAATTAAATTTGAATTCGGTAAAAGGTTCACGCTACAATGCTTTTGAGGTTTGCATGTCGCTTAACTAATACAAGAGGGATAGTTCTATTTTTAAGATTCGCTAAAAGATGTTGAGATGACCGACAAAAGTTGTATAAGGATCTTTTGGCTAAATTTTAGAATACGTTCCCACTTCGAGCAGAGAATCTCTATATGGTTAAATTGAGCGGAAAATGTTCATTTTTACTACTAGAAAGATCTATGGTGTTATGATATCTAGAAGTGTGTCAACCCCATTGATTTCTTCCGTATATATTACAATAAAATTCAATAGGGTGCTCGTCTCAAAATAAATTTTTACAAAAGTCAAATTTATTTCATTCAAAAAAGGGGAAATTCTGAACGGAAAATGGTTTAACTTTTGAATGTTAAATTCTGAAATTCTGAAATTCATATATGTCAATCATGTATAATTAATTTGAGTTCTAAGTATTTTATCAAAAAAAATTAATTTTTCAATTCCAATAAAATTTCAATTGTCATAATCGATGTTTTGATGAATTATTTGGTTGAATAAAGTTTATCTGTTACTTTGATTATCAGATGTGAGTTACGTATTGTTGAAATTAATTTTTTTGAAATGTTCATTATTATTTTACAACTAAAAAGTGAAATTAAAAAAAATCCCATTTTAAAAAAACCCACAAAAATCAATGAATGATATAAAAATACCAAATTAAAAAATAGGGAAAAGGTAACAGAAGATTATTACAAAACAAAGAGGAAGAATGAATATTCATGGCAATATTTTAGATGTATGAATATTTTATCGATCTACTTTTTCGAATTCTGCAAATAGAGAATTTGTTGTTTTATTTCCTTTAAATTTGATGGCAGAACTTGCTTGTCTAGCTTCAAAAATTGCTTTTGCTAGAAAATAAATTCTTTTCTGATCTCATTTATCAAATTGTGGATATGTGGGTGATAGTTTGTCGAAAAAAGCATTGAATCTCGGATTAAAGCTCTCCAGGCCATTGTTTATGAATATTAGCTTCTGAGATTTCTTAGTTTGAGTGTTCCAGATTACATATACAAAGCGTTATAAACAGATATTTTCGAAATAAAACTGGATCATATACCCGTATTATCTCGATGTTTTGATTTGATAAATTCATTAGCCTTGGAAATTTTGCAGAATCTAACGAGAGTCATTAATTCATTAATATTATTTACTAATCTGCCGGAGAAATCTTGATTTTTTTATTTTTTTAAAAGGAAGTAACAGCCTTGAATTTGATTTTGAGAAAATTCATGTCTAATTACGTTAAGTGATATTTCAGAATCATAAGTGATGACGCATGGCATCCTATTGTACTTTAATAGCAATATCAAATGATGAAACAGTTCGCAGTATAGATGTTCGTCTTTGACAGGTAATAGTGCATAAACATGGAAAATATTTTTCGCTTGCCAAATCGAAGGTCATTAGCATCATACATTGGTAAAATATATGGGACGTAGTTTCAAAAGTTGCATTGACAAATATTGGTTATACCTTAGTAGGATGATGCTTCGTTTGTCACCCAAATCATAATTTGATGAGATATACCACGAATATCCCCAAACGAGTAAATTCTAAAAAAGGGGTTCATTATCTTTGAGTCTATAAGGTGACGTCATGACTGATTGGAGATACTCGATTTTCCAATAAGTTTGAATTTACGAGTTCTTTCTTATGAAAATGGAAAGGTCTGTCTTTAAATTTGTTTCTGATTGCGAATAGTGAGTTATTTTAAATCGGAAGCGGGTATATTTCCAATTTGGATGAGTAATCTAAAATAAGCTGATAAATAAACTCATTGAATTAGGTCAAAGAAAACTCAACTTAGTTAAAAGTTTTACAGTATGTTTGAAAGATCTTATGTTAGATTTCTTGACCTCGAATAATCAAGCTGCCACTACATTCAGTGTCGCATTTTGAACATTGATAATATATCGTGTTATTACCCACAGAATTCATCCTTTTTAAAAATTAAAAAAACGAATTATGAGACCATATTTTATGACCTCGGTACCGGGTTTTACATCAAACATGGGGCATCATTGGTTTCAATGTGTGACACCTTAAGTATTTTCGAGAATTTCTTACTAAAAATTGTCCTTTCATATGAAAACAGAGCAAAAATAAAGAGCACAGGTCAAACGCAGTAATTAAAACATTTACAAAAGGGATGCTCTTCAATTTTATCAAATGTTTTCGTCAACTTTTCTGAGGCTGGTAGACAAATTTTTCTTTAGATGTCTAACTAATTTGTCCAAAACAGGCAACCTTAACTGATTTTTTCTGTACCAGATTTTGCATTTAACATGGAACATTATATAATTCATGGTATGAACATTTTCAAACTTTTTCTCACATGCTTAAATTTTTTTGATGATTCTACATTCATGAGCAGTATTCTTGGAGACTAATATCTAGTTATTTTTATTTTTTATGATCATCAGTCATTATTTTTGCTCTATTTTCAAGCGAAAACAAATTTTTGAGTAAAAAGTGGTCTTAAAATTTGACGCAATATAACTTATATTTTCACATAAAACATTCAATAAATCAATCGTAGATACAAAAAATTATGTAACGAACGGTTTGGGACCGTAAAAAAATTTAGTTATTACCGGGTTTTAATGAATAAACAATATAAAGTAGAAACTATATTATCTCAAGTAATTTGGACCGTGGTTTTTCAGATAATGGCAAGTAAACTTGAATACCAACTTAAAAAACCAAACCCATAAAAATGAAAATTTTTTACTAGAATAAGATATTTGCAGGAAAACACACCCAACGATATCGATATGTTTCATGTTAGATTTCTACCGAATCTTCTAAAACCTTAAAGAGACATTAATAATGGGAAGTTATATTCATTTTGTCTTTCATACCATTGCATAACGCCTAAACAATTTAATAAGCCGAAGCAGCATATTTTTTTTGACAAGTTCACTTTTCAAATTTTGCAGAAATTTTATTATTGTTTCACCTATTTCGTCATCAATAAAAGTTTGATAACTTGAATCAATCCAATCACAGTGTACAGATTTTGATATCTTCTTTGCTTTTCCCTCAGATTTAATCGAGTTTATTTGCTCCATTGTATTTTGTCTATCAATTATACAGATTTCGTCTCTCATTTCCATTTCTCAAAAACAACGCCTTTTTTGAATTTTTCGTGCTAAGTAGAACTGTCCTATATGCTAGTATAATTTATTTTTTTTAGTGACCAATTTTTCATTTACGCATATAATGTAGAAAATATCTGCCTTTCAGTGGATCCTCTTTGAAAAATAAGCATGAATATTCAGTCTTCAACCTCCTTATTCCACAATTTTTTTGAACCTTGCACTTCAAATTACACCAGTTTCTAACCAAAAATGGCCAACTTTGTGATGATGACATTCAAAGGTTCTGATGTTGTATTTATAAATAAATTGATATTTATATACATTCTACCTTTTAGGGTTGAGAGGATATTTATTCAGATTCAAAAATGGAATATGTGCCGTCGTTTACTGAGATTCAATTATGTCGAATAGCAAAAAATTTTTCTACAATTTACTTTTGATAATAAATTCAACGTCGGAACCTTTCAATGTCATCATCGGACAGTCGGCGATTTCTACCGGAAAATGGTGTATCATCTTCTGGCATACAACATTGAATAAATATCTTGATTATATCACCTTGTATTTTAATATCGGATATTGTTGACTACAAACGCCATATATCTTTGACAGATATCACCCAGAAGAACCGTGGATAATAACTTGAACTATTTCTAACCTTTATTTTAATGTAAAAATAACAAGTTTTCTTGTCTTTCGCCAATCCTGAATGTAACTCATAAAATACTGTAAATATTTATTTGTAAAAGACCGTATCGTTATTATGGTTGATGACTATCAATAATATAACACTAATTCGTTTTTTTAATAAAGAAGTGGATATTTTATCATGATTAAACACCATTATTGAATTTTTATTCTTGATGTTTAAATGTGAAAAGTCAGGAAAAAATACCTAAAAATATCTGTGTTCTTACCCACAATCCACGGTAGAGAGCTTGTATTAATTTATTGAAGCCATGACTCCTGGTAGCATTTTATGAGGTTTTTTGAAGTTCATCATTTACTTTAGAGTTCTACGAGGTAAACTATTAAACATGACGCTTCTGCTGTATAAGATATGGGATTTAAAACTAAACTAGACATAAGCCAGGTTTTAAATATCATGGAATTAGTTAGCAAAATAAGCATAAACATCGTCCTAATGTAGACAATAAAAAATCACGTCTTGCTGATTTGCGTTTGTGGAAAGTAATTTCGAAATTTAAATGTGATAACCTGTCTCAAACGATCTTTTCAACAGATGAAGTTTTCCCAAAAAAGAAGAAATCACGTTTTTAGTTTGGATGAAATCAAATCCATTACCTTGGAGTTGTAAATCTAAAAGTGTTGAATATCATAAAAAGTTTGCCAAATTAATCAATTTCATTTTTGGATGCCATTAGGTTTTGTAAAGTTTTATCAAATTTTCAGGAATATCAGGTTTGATTTAAAGTGTTTGAAATAAAAGATTAAAAAATATCCTTAGAGAGCCAACGAGTATCTGTATGCAACATTTAACAATTATCTTCATTATTTTTGCCAAAATGTTGGATAAATAATCTGTCGCGAGATGAATTGATTCTTAATTTAATTACTGCATTAGTAATGTAACGAAGCGACGTATCCGAGTTTTTCTTCGAAGTTTTTTTCAACCAAACGCTGATGACGAGTAGCACAGTGACCTGAGAGTACATTTGGCAATTCTCGTTTTAAACGGGGTATAAAACCCATTAAGTCCTACCATTGTCGATCACAGTAGTGGCTGTTGACAAAATTTTATGTACAGGAGTTTCCTTACCTTGACCATAATTTTTAATTGTGTCAACCATCAATTCTCCTTTTTTATCGGTTTCCGAATTTTTACCAAACAGTACTCCATTTCCCGTGCAAAAGGCCGACTTTCCAATTATGACATTCAAAGGTTCCGATATGAATTTAGTTAAAAAGTAAATGATAAATTTTAGAAAGATTCTTCCCTTTAGGCTTAAAAACATCTGAGTAAAAAACTGTGCATGTTCAACTCTTGGACCTTAATGCATATTCTCACATGCATAAAAGATAGAATCTGTAAAAATTTTCATATACTTTTTATAATAAATACAAATCAGAACATATGAATGTCATCATCAGAATGTCGTTATTTTTCCACGGAATATGATGCAAGAAAAAATTAACAGGTTTCTTATGAATCTAACATAGGTAATAAAACGTGTTCCTTAATTTGATATCATTGATTCATGAAGTTCAAAAGAATAATTGCAGTTAATATCTATCATATAGTGACATATCAAAGTCTTTCTCCATTTCATCAGTTCTGCTCAAAATTGTTAGTCGGATGAATTTTTTGATGATATCAGACAGCATATGATTATTGAAAACAAATTTTAATAATTCCAAGACTGCAAATAATCTTAATTCCTCGCCAGTTTTGTATGTTTTTACTGATTTTGCGATTAATAATGAAATATTATAGGCCGTTTGTAGTTAAACTTGTTTTTGTTGATAAGAAAAGGAAGATTCTTAATAATTTGGCTACATTAAATATATCTTGTCTGCCATTGGAAAGCTGATGACTTTTCCTATTTATCAAAATGCATTTTATTCAAATGATCTTGTTGCAAATAAGGGTTCGAGGCTTCTTTTGAGACAACTTTTTAGCACATTAACCTGACAGGGAATGAGTGTTTTGTATGTGAGTGAGTATATCTACATGTAAGATATTCGATACTGTAATGCTAACATTTTGCTTTAGATTCATAGTATTAAGAATGGAAAATAATGTCTCTACATACGAAACTGACACGAGAAGCCCTAATTAGATGTTTGCAGTGTTTTTGGCGATTGATAATTATCTTAAATACAGGGATGATTTTTGATATAGATTCCTACCTTATATAATTTTTGACTCTATGAAACATAAATCAACATTTCAAAGTTTTATCATTGCAAAGCCATAAAGTAAAGTACTAGAAACGAGAGGCGGTTGGAGGGATTGATTGTTGAATTTAGATAATGACACATGTAGCAGTTTTATTTTCTGTATATCATTTATTTTCATAAAAAATGGGTAGAATGATTTCAATCAGTTTTCGCTCAAAATTATGGATTGTCTACGAATGTCTTTGGCGTGAAATCAAAGAATACAGGGGCTAGTTTCTCGTTTTTGCGCTCTGGTCAACGGTCAACACATTTTTATCCACTTCCAATCTGTCCTACTTCTCGGAAAATATTTCAGGCATCTTGTTTTTGCCAGTCGGATATGCGCTGTACTGAAATCCATTACCCTCAAAACATAGTAGGGGATTCCTTTAACTATCATTGCTTTTTATAGATTCGATTTCTCCAAAGCTTAGAAAAATCTAAAATAGTTTCTCTAAGACAACCATCGAATGCCCAACAAAACTTGATTCTGGTCAAGATTGGTTAACCAATAGTAAATCATTGATTCCTACTTTTAATATTATCACTATTCATTCGTCATCGGCTGCCTTTCTTTATTCTCTCAAAGATCCAGCCACCAAATTTTTCTATGGATTCTCTACCGCGTTTACTAAATCTCCACGCCACCGTCGTAAACCTATGATTAACGCACACTCTCCATTCTATACAGTGTTTCTTCATTTCCACTTGCAAAGAAATTTACTTTAAAAATCGTCTGAGATAAAAATATCATCATTCAGTCTTGAATAAGCTATCTGCAGATTTAATGGTATTAATAGTGTATATTGTAAGTGTTATCCGAAAATATCGACGCCAGTATTTCCACTTTTATTCCGAAGATTTCATTCACTTTGATATCGCTAAATTTCGTTCTTTGTCGATTCATACATTTTATGAAAATTTTACATGTATATCTGGCAGTCAACACCTAGATTGGTAAATATTTACTTTTAATGATGTTTTGTAAATTTTATTCGGTAAAAATCTTATTCTTCTCAATTTTAAAGAAAATTTGTGAAACTTTTTTATTTCGTGATCTAGATGCTGAGAGTGCAAAATCGAACAAATGCTTTTCTCATGGATATATTCTTGACTACGCTCTTTTTCATTCAATTACTTTATCTATTGAATTCATACAAGAAACTAAAGCAGTGCGAAGAGCGTCTTTCGACTCTTATTAGCACCCGATGGAAGAGAGTGAGAACTCCGACACTAGAAAATCTGAAGTCCGAGTTTTGGGATTTTTATCTATCGAAAATCACATTAAATAAAATATATAGGAAAGGACCCTTCCCACTGGACAGTTAGAATATTAATGATATTGTTAACTATATCAGAAGTGTGTTCGAATACAACCTGAAGACGAACTCCGAAGTTGTCATTTTCATCATTTCTGATCTCCGCAATTTTCTACTCAGACGAGAAATTCGTGCGCTGTATGGAAAAAATCGGGTGAATTACAAAAAAAGTTTTATACGACCCCCACAAAGAACGTATCTCATTATTTCCTGTTCTCGGTATGATACCGCGACGATATTTCTATCAACCAACGGGTAGATTATGAAGCGTACATACATAAAGATATAATTCGAATTCCTGTCCTGGATACATACAGGAGATAACACACCAGATCATTCTAACCCTATATGTGCCGAATCGGATGAACAATAGTTTCGAGTACGCTTTGAAAAGTGACGAGGATATATTTTTAAGAGTCAACAAAATCATATTATATTTACACACTCTGAACAAAAGCCACGTGTTTATTGGACATAAATACTTTGGGTCCCCAGCAATAATGAATAAAACCAACAAATGCTACGAGAGTGAAGATTATTATTCTTGTGATGTATATGAGCCTTACCTGAACGGAATGTGCTATATCTTCAAGAGAAACATTATTGAAGGCGTAGTTATCGAACACTCTAACACCTGGCTGATACCAATGGAAGATGCACATATTTCCTATCTGGTGTCAAATCTTAGGCATGAAATTACAGACTCTCCTTATTTTTATTACTGTACGCACTACTTGAAATGTAACAATTCATATACATCGGATATCGAAAGGAATTTATTTATCAGAAGAAAGCTATGGCCCTTTTTAAAAGCCGACTTTGTTCACGATGGAGAGAATTGAAGCTGTTTTAAAAGGAAGTGATAATTTAATGTCATTGGATTGATATTCCATGTATAAAAATAGAGTTTTATGTAATCTTGTTGCATCGATTCTTTGTCTCATCTTATTCGACTGAATATAGAGTTCCAAATATATTGTTCTTCGACAGACTAAAGAATCCCTGGAAGCAACTTAAAATTGCCACGAATCAAATATTACTCTCATGTCCAGGATTATAAAACATATTTAATAAACCTTCATTGTTTCAATCCATCTCGAACTTCTCAAGGCGCAAATGATGCTGGACTCTAAAAATTGAACTGATCTCTTTACCGATAAATGTTGGCGAAAATTAACGTACCAATATGTACAGAAGTAAGCAACTAGGTGAAAATTATACCCATGATTATATAGAAAACACTCGATCATACACGCAACATCTGAATAACAATAAGATGTTTTCAATGAGCACAGAAGAGAGAGAGTAACGAAGAATCTAGGTATTTATTGTGTCTACAACAGCTTTATCGTTTACAGAGCATCAAAACATCAACTAAATTATGGGAATTATCTAAGAATAGCATTTTTTTCCAATTGGACGTCGAGTTGATAAGAGTTTCAGGTTGACTTTTTAAGAAGATGGACAATTATACACCAATTACTTCCTTTAAATTTCCCTTGATGTTCATTCTTTCTATGACTATCAACGCCATCTCTAATTTTGAATTATGGGTTATTTTAAGGATTCTTAAATGAATTATTAATCGCATAGTTTAATTTAACAGAAGGCTTATAACTCCAAACATATCAGTAAATCTCAATTTAATGATACTTTTACAAGATGGCTTTCAAATATAATTAAGTCATTAAAAACCCTATATTCACTCAAGCTAAAATACGAGTACCTATATTGATAATTCATAAATACCACTTTGAAAATTTTGAGTCATAAAATGCGATGTATTCTTAATTGTCATTTGATTATAAATGTTGGAGATTTACGAAATATCAGTCCAACCAAAATGTCTGGGCACACCAACATATTTATTCGTATTGGATCCATATTGCATACATTTTGGATATATATAGAAGGGTTATCTCCAAACCTATTTGTTTAAAGGGGTCTAATTTCTCATTTCACTTGTATCAAGCTACCATCTTCTTTTTAACATTTTTGAAATGATTGTGGACGAGACGTACAATAAACGATCTGCCTACATACTGATTCTACACCCCCCCATTTATAGAGGTTTCCACGGGTTCGAATGAATAAAAAACAAGCATAAGTCTACAAATGGTATGATGATTAAAACGATCTGTTAATTATAAGTCGACCAACCCTTGATGGCTTCAAATTGGTCAACTATTAACTTATGATAAGGACAGTGAACTAAAAGTTTCCAAGGTTTAACACACACGTAGTGCGAAAAGACATGTTTTTTTACACATCTGGTATACACGTTAAGGAAAGGAACGAATGCAGTAAAATAGAATGGATTATATTTACGAACCAAGAATTGTTGATCTACACCTCCACCATAAATTGGATCAGACTTATCAGCTCATGTAATCCATTTTAAGGCAAAGTTCAAGGAGATCACTCGAAATTCAGAGAAACTTAGGACCGTGAAATTTCGAATGCATTCGAAACACTAACTTATCTGAAATCTAGTATCAAGTACTAAAACTTATATTGAAGATTCTAAACGTAAATAAATAGGGAATACAAACAGTTTTTGTTTGTATTCGGAATAACATGGCAACAGAGCTGATGTTATTTTGATGGTAATCTTTGGATTGCCGCATCACATAAATCTCTGAATGATATTCGAAATGCTATATGAGCGTTCCATAAGACTGAAGAAGAATTTAATACGATAAGAAAAGACGTTTTGGAATTTTCTAGAACGTTCTATCAAAACATGATAATCAACGATGGAATTCGATGGAATATTCTAGAAAAGGGTAATGACAACTAAAAGATTATAAGATTTAGCACTAATTCTCCTTTTTTCCTTGATTACTTAAAATCAAGACGGAGGAAATGGCGGTTACTGGCCACTGTAATCTAATATCGGCTGGGAAACCGATAAATTATTTTCTAACCGCCAACTTTATCAAAACGGTCCGTGAAATGACCAAACCGAAACCGTTCGAGGGTGGCAACAATCCACGGGTTTTACACCTGTGAGCACCTTAGAGTTACCATATGGTTTTCTAGCCTAACATGTATGTCGTACATAAATTAGATCATGCACTCTTCGAATTACTCCGGACTCATTTATCCAAGTCGTTTCGTTCCAATTTTGAGGCGGGCTTGTGCTTGAATAATTTTGGGCGCCCTAGCTGAAATTCAGACAACGAATTCTTTTGATACGAATCATTCCCGAAGGCCGTTTGTAGTAAAGGCAAAGCGTACTTTATATTAAGTCTTTATCTAATACTAAGCGTCTCGGCTTTTTTAGTTGGTTTTAGTTTATTCTAGAATGTTCTATGCCGAACTCGAACACTCTTGATGATTACTAGAATCGTCTTGATGGTTGATCGAACATTCTGGGATATTCTTCGCACTATTGATTAATCTATTTTTTGATATATCGTTGAAAGAAATCGTACATCTTTATATGTCATTGATAATTTTCAAATCTGCATTATAAATTTAAGGGTATTTTCTGTACAAATTGGTGTTTTTCACGTGTAAATTTCATATAAGTATAGTGAAAAAACTAAGATAGTGCAGTTTTTTTAATATATTATCGAAAAAACTTTTTTGATATGAGTAGTTTAATAAAAATTGTCATTGAGCGCAGGCGTCACTAAACGCAAGAAGTCGCATCCTAGCGCTGGCTCGAGTCTTATGCATCATCTGACATTCTTCTCGTTATGATAAAGCGAGGGAGATATCTTATACAATAATTAGGGTTCTTTGCTGGTATTTTGATTTTTCTGTTTAGCACATGTATCTTCACATGTAAATTTATCTCTTGAAGGGCTATCGTTATCAGCAAGATTTTATTTTGAGTCTTCGCTGTTCTATTTCTTTTTGTTCGGTTGTGATGAATTGTTATCCTTTTATTTTCTGGCGTTACAACTGTATTTATGGGGGTATTCACTGCGATAATTTTATACAGGGTACACCTAGTAGGGTTTCATGGGTGATTTCGGGGTTTTGTGAGAACAATTATTTCCCATACTTTGTAATTTTTGTCGCGGGTTGACCAATGGTTGCAATATTTACATTTTGACTATGGCTGTTGC
>JWZT01003054.1:6622-29579 GCA_000827895.1 Thelohanellus kitauei | reverse complement strand
CAACAAGAGTACAAGTTGCCATTAAAAAAACCAATCAGTTTGCCATTATCCCAGGCGTTCTATTAGATGGGAATTCTATGAAAGATAGCATACTTGTGAATGAAAATGATTGAAGATAGACGATGTGCTACGATTTCTATCTTAGATCTTTAAAACTCCAATTAATTAAAACTGGATAAGGGGGTCTAAATCTTGCATGGCTCAGAATGGAGTTCTGAGTTTTACATAACTGTCAATCTCAAGTGAATTCCTTAATCTGAACAAAAGTTTTTTTGATCTCTTTTAGTTCGAGAATGTTTAAACGTGTCAAAAATCCAAATTTATATCAAACTCCACTTATCAAAAATGTAAAAAGTTTTCCTTAAACGCCGCATAGATATCTCGCTTCTCTTGTATATATGAACGACGTACTCTCCATTTATATCATTGAACAAAATCTAATTCACCCGTAAATAAAGAAAGGTTATTTGCGTATTCATAAGCCTGCGGTTGTGCGCAATTTCTTTTGACATTTTCAGAAACTAAATGATGGCCTCACAACCCCATCAGGTTTTAGTCTTGAGGAATCTTTCTGGTAAAGGAGGCTAGTTAAAATTTTGCGCTGTTGTTGTTTGACAGCAGTGATATACAAAAATCATGTGTTCTTAAAGGTCAATGCTTGATATATAAAATATATCCAGATTGAATCAGCATGGCTAAGTGGTCAAAAAGGGTGAGCTCTGGGTGAGTATCGACGGTCAATGGTTCGATTGTGGTTGGACTCACCTTTTTTTACTCTAACAATCAACTGATGGCGTTTCGTTTTAGTTGTAAGGTTTCAACAAAAATACTTTATGGGCAAGACAAATTAAAATTGGACAAATAAAAATCTAAAAATCTATTAAGGGTTTATAATGTGGGGTTAATCAGGGTTAGAATTAAAAAAGTATTGAAGCAGATTATTTCAATAGCTTTCCGATAACCTAATCGGTCATTTGACAAATTTGTTATTCTCATCGCCCGAGAGGTGTTGTACTCCTACAAACAGTAGCTTGTGAATCATATCCTCTGTTCTCTCTAGAAGTGACATTCTCGCTGTATTCTTGTTTAAAGAAGATTCTCACATGTTTAGATAGATCCTATTGGTTAGCATTATAAAAATTAAATTTCAATTTCGAAAGTATTAATTCTACAAAGGAGACTCTATGACGATGTAACAATATTAAATTTTAAATGAGAATATTTCTGATCAAAATTGCATAATTCACCATTTCTCGTCTCGGAAAAAACAATGATACGCAGACGACGTATTCAAATTGTGAGATATAGTTTGTGTTTAGTTTATGTCATGCTATTGATGCAAAAAATACAAAAATGGTAATACCATAAAAAATCAACGAGTTATTTTTATGTACAAGGATTTTTGATGGTTGTTTAGGCTACTATTGGCTTATGTCAAGGGGGTAGATCGACAGTTCGCCTTCATATCCCGAATCGAAATTCTAATGTGTACTCATGCTTTCTGGCTCGTCTGAGAAATAAAATATTCTACCTAATTCTTCTTTTCAATGATAGCTTTTAATCCTCAAACAATATAATCGAAATATGGAACAATTCAATCAAATAATAGAATCCTATATTTATACTTCTGTTTTACCACGCGTATATCTGGTAACCGCCCGAGTCTAAATTTAATAGTACTGTGTACATTCGGCATTGACGTTGAATAACATTGGTTCGGTTGATGGTAATCTTGGACCTTCAGTGAGCTCTGAACCATCCACAACTCCCAGAGAAGAGATCATTATATATGGGATGTTCAGAATATAACCACCTCCCGTGATGTTAAAATGGTCCTCCCATAGCCTCAGACATCCTTTTACGATTTCTATATTCCACATGTAAATCATCACACGTATGAAATGAGCCAGAGCCGGCGTTCCAGTCAATACAAACATCTTTAATTCTGTAAAGATTTAAAAGAAATCAAAACCATAACTAACAAATTACGCAATTTGACGATTGCCAAATATGTATCAACTATATTACCTATTTATCCCATCCTCTATCAAAAATGAATTTTTTTAGCGGATTCCCATGAATGCTATCTTGCCTTTTCACACACAATCACGTGTCATGGTAGTGGCCTCCGAACTTTCAGTTTTTCTAGGAACGTAGAAAACTCTTATTTCAATGAATTCCTCATTTTCTTCTGTCATTGTGATCTATTTTAATTTTGTTCACAAGGTCCTCATTTTTTCTGTTATTTGCGACTACCAAGATTTATGCCTCCACACATCCTTGCGCTTGATGTAAGCACCAATGGATCTATGGTTTCGACAATTTTTCCTGGACCCTTCTATCTTTGAAGAATATTCTTGCTGTTCAAGGATTGGCGAGCTTCTGATATTTAATAATCAAGAATAACCTGGTCTGAAATTTATGTTGTAACTGTTTTATCATTTTTATGTTTGTTTTTTTTCTGAAAGGGTTCGAATTCTTCTATATTTACAGAGTTCTAAAATCAAATCGACTGTAAATAGTGAGGATCGGTTACAAAGTAATTTATGCCAAGATATATTTTTTGTTTCATTCTAACTAGTATTATGTTGGAAACTGAGAGATGGCAGAATAGATTTCCTTTCTTGACAATGTTAATTTCTTCAGAGATAATCGAGGCTATCGCCCTATTCGAAATCTGCGCCCCCGTGGCTCTGTTTGATGCCATGATGTTTAAGTTTATCAATACCATGTTAGGCACACAACTGTTTCATTTGAATTTAATTAAAATTTTCAGTTCTATCTGTATGGATTAACTCAGGAACATCAAATGTATAAGTTTTCAGAAGTTTTTTAATAATGGTCATATTCGTATGTTTAAGAATCGGTGTCAGCCAACAAGAAACATCATCTACTATATCGTACAACATTTGTAAATTCATTCTACATTGAAAGATGCCCGATTATGTCCATCCTTAACGTTTCGCTAAAAATGCCGGCTGTGTTTTGTTTCAAGCAATTCATCGATTGGTCCTTCATAAATTATAAGCATTACATTATCTCAAAATTTTACACCTATATAAGATTTTTTTTCATTTTATGTCAGATAAAATGAGAAATCATCCTGCTATTCGTTCTTTTCTATCCAATTTAGTCTATTCTATGGCGTGAAATCAACGGTGAAAACATTTACGGAGTTAAAAATCGTCTAAAAATTATTTTTTTAGTATCTTACTTATGACAGAGTAAATTAATTTTAATATCAGTGATCAGAAATTTCAGTGGTATATGCGTTTGATATTCTGTTTCATGACAAACAGAAATTTCGATCTGAATCTCGTATATCAACGTTTTGGAATATCCAAACTATGTCGACAGGTTTTAGTTGCTGTTTTGTTATTTTGATTAAAATACGGAATTTTACTAAACTTGATTGAAATTATGCATTCGGGTGTTTGTTTTCTTCACGATAAAGAAAAGTATATCTAAAGGTTGCCGAAAACTCCATTTACCTAGCGAATCTACATTCCTGCTCCTTGATTTCTAAAAATCTTTTGTTAAGTTTATGATCGGATCTTCCCGTGAGATCAATGTACATAATATTACAATTTTTTTAGTTTCCAGATAATTGCAAAAAGTTAGTTTCTTGTTGTTTATTGATTAATTTGATGTTTTTTCAATGTTACAACTAACAAATTATATGCCAGTTACCTCACCAAAACTATTCATATGCTCAAAATAAACCCGGACCCATAATTTCTTGTATCGCAATCATTCAGTGGATCTTCTATCTTTTGAAATAAATTCAGAGAGGAGTAAAGCCGCTCAAATATTTTTTGATTTTATAAAATAGAATGATTACTATTCATATTTCAGATGGATTTTGAAATTTTCTTTTACAACCTTTGAAATGCATATTCATTTTTTTGAAAGGTTTTTGATAAATTTATGACAATAATGTTCTATTCTTATGAGTGCTTAAACTTGTTTTCTATTACTTGGTGTTATAACTGAAAAATTAGCATTTTCTATGTACAAAACGACACAAAACCTTTTGACAATATCACAGATACCTTCGATATCTTTGCTAAAGCATTGAGAATTCTCTAATCCGAATATTTAGAGTTGACATTTTCCACCATTTAAATACCAGCGCCAGATCTATTAAATGTTTATCTAATGTTACAAAAAATGGGAATATCATTAAGATAAACAAGAATATTGTTGTTACAATATTTATCCAATCTATTTCACGTTTTCCTGAATGTAGGTTACACATTTATGGAAGGCGCTGTTCACAAGGAACGCACGGGAACAGCGTTTTTAAACTTTTCCCCAATTTTTTAATGTTTCAAGACGATGTTAACAAATTAATCTTTTTTTAATTAATCCCGGTTGTGTCAATCAAACATTCCTTGATAAATTAATGTGATTGATACCTGAATTATTCCATGTTTACATCGAAACAAACAACAAAAAACTCAGATGAAATTTGTCATTGGCGAGTATTTATTACATTATATTGGGTTTATTTTGCGGTGAGTATATGATTAAACTTCAAATTTCTAATTGTATTATCGAGTTGATGTAGGATAGAAAGGGATAAAATATGATGATATCTCATTTTTATAAATCTTCATCCATTTGATGAAATTTAAATGATTTGTAATTCATGGATTGTCACGATATTTGTTAAAAATATTTGCAGATTAGGAAGAAATGTATATAATGGTCATGTTTTTTGTATTTCAGGCTTAATTAGTCGTTGTATTTTTAAGCTTGTTAAGGTGATATAAAGTGTCATGAAACTTGATTTGTTTCTTTTTTTAGATTTCAATTTTATATTCGTTTCTTTCCAAAATTATGCCGAGCTTTCAAAAATGAATGATACTGGTGTAGCATAGACAGTAAACATATTTCCTATAATCTACGAATATGTGTCAAACGATCGCCGAATAGGGATTAGTCTATATACCATAAATGATGTCGTAAATGACTACCAGCAATTTCTGCGTATAATGCTCTCTTTTGTCTGTGCGTTTGGTCTAAAAACCCAGGTGTTTTCGATACACATTTTATAGATTTAGGTTATGATATATTCAAATCACTATATACTATCAGATAACTCATTTCATGAAACAAAGAGCCCACGCTCGTTTTATTCAATCTTCATAAAGATAATCCAGTTGGTCATCATTCAATCACAAATATTATCTTCCAAGTAATTCAACATTCTTTTGAATATGAATTTCTTGAACCCCATGACCTATGGACTGATCTTAGAATAGAATCGGATTTAATAAAATTAGTCGATTTTGTCTAGTTTTGGTTGTCATTCATTCACTCAAACCCACGAATTCAATCAAAAGCCCGGCTGCAGCTTTTGTAAGTTTCAACTCAGGATGCGTGGCTAATATGGTTATTTATATTAATGGGATCTTTCGATTGGTCTTAAGGTAACTCAACCATAAGTGTGAATATTTGAGCAAAGTTCTTCATGATCTTTTTATACGCCAGAGTTTGTCGATTTCTACAGTGAGTAATTTCCAAAAAAATCTTGTTAGCTTGTAATCTTCCACTTACAATACATATGGCTTGATTGGTCAATTTCTCCCCAAATACCAGATTTTAATTGGTATTAAATAATTGACCCATTTTTTATGCACCTTTGAGTGCCTTCAGCTCTATTATAGCTCCAACAAGTTTTTAATCTTCATTCCTGACAAAAAATATCCAATCGACAAATGTCTTGATGCTGAGAGTATATTCGTTTTTTAAATGTCTAATTTGGCGATTTGTTTGCATTACTCGATAGCCTCTAAAAGATCTGATGAAAACAGAGTTTTGGCATTTGGAAAAAGGTTTTAGATTTTAATGAATGATATTTTAGCTCTTTAAATCATGTTAAAACCAGATAATCGTGGGATTTTGTCCTCTTTAGGAGATTCATTTGACGAATCCGCGAAATCTTGTATTCAAATGAATCCCCATATTGTTACATCGAAACTCGACAATAATTACCATCTTGAAACAACCTGAAATTAGTATCAATTCTTTTCCGAATCCACCATTTTATATGGGTGGCATCACATACTCGATAAACGATTTATTATCCTAAATATAAATAAATACATATTGGGTAAAAATAGGCTTTATGAGAAATCACCTCGGTCGTTTAACACCCCACAAAACGCATTCTTTGTGTTTCCGATCTGTTAACTTACTATTTAATAATATCATTCAGCAAACCTTTGAATTTACGATAGATGGACAACTGGCTAATGTAGTGACCACATCATAAGTTAACAAGTATAAATAATTCCGACTCAGGGTTAGTTATATTTTATGCAATCGAGATTTTCATACGAGTAAACTCCATCCCATTTCAAACATCCCTTGAATAAATTAATAAATTATGGAATATTTCATGTCAGAGAGGTTTCCTAACTACAAGTATTTCAAGTTTTCAAAAATAGAATTTTTTGGGAATTTACAACACTAAACATTTGATTATAAATGCAGATCAATGAACATGCGATAACTCGCAGTCCTCTATGCATCAATTAAGACATCCACGAGATTGCCAGATGTGAGAAGTGGAGTCGATTTGTGTCCTTCTATTTAATAAAACAGGGAAAATATAATTTGATATTCCTGCCATGGAACACTTCACTCATTGTTGAAAATAGTCCATCTAAGGGCTTCTTTGTCTATTCTGATGAATTCGTTTTGCATGTACAACAGTGACAGGGAAATCAAACAGCTTGAATTCAGAAATTGCTCTTACGAAATCACAAAGACGAGTTATGTTTGGCTAAAATTAATGATGTTCGGGATTGGCATGGTTCCGTTACAGAATGATATATCGGAAAATGGATGTATTTTTATTCAATAACGGCATATTATTTGCAATTTTTAGTTGCAAATTAGATGGCTTTTTTGAATATTTTATGATACGTATTATCCTTGTTTAGTTTTTTTATCAACTCTTGAGTGCTTAAGAGTTTAGTCTCATTAAACCTCACTTCAAAAAGCGGAAATTTTTGAAGAACAAATATGAATGATTCATGATGGATAACGTTAATTTTCAAAGTATTTCAAAGTCTCTCAAAATTATGATGTCGATTTATTTGATTTTAGTTTTTTCTATCTACACTTGACATTCAACTACGCTCTAAATTTTTTGAATTTGGTTTTCGTTGGAAAGTATAATCAAGATATCTTTTACTTCCACTTCAAATAGTTTATGTTAGGACCGTGAATAAATCTTTGTACGATGGCTTTGCAGTGTTACTTCAACGTATTCTCAGACGAAATAAACCATTCCTTTATAATGAGGACAAAAAGTAGATATGTTTGCTCAAAAAATCCAATTTCCAAACTTTATTAACTGATAATTGAGCGAGTTGGCTTGACTATCAACAGCTATAAGAGTATACACGAAAACATGAATAGAAACCAATATTCCTGTCGTTTCTTGAGGTATTTATTTTTAAAGCCCATGGGTTTGAAAAAATACATGTTCATATTTTTTCAACGAACCTAGATTTTTCTGAAAATGATAAAGTGAGACTCTTCCAGAATATACATGACTCTTGATAGTCGATGTGAAACTATTTATTATATCTTTTTAATCTTATTTACGAAAACTCAACACTTGGTTTTAATCTACCCTTAATCGGATGATAACTAAGTTTTACATATTAATCTGAAAATAAAACATGTTAATCAGGTAAAGTTCTTCCCAGCTCTTCGAATCGTCACAAAAAATGGTTTGAATTTTCAACGTTCGAAACATAAAATTGGCCTGAACCTTAATGTGTTAAGTTTTTGCCCGATGCAACAAGATTTCCCATGATGTCTGTTATTCTATTTTTTTGAAGAGGCTTTTCACATATTTCCATTGTATTCGAAAAATCTAATTCCACCGAAATGCCATAATATTGTTTGAATGTTCCTTAGCTTTTCTACTGTAAAATATTGCTTTAATCATCAATAGAAACCAAATGATAATGCCAAATATTCGTTATTTCTTAGATTCTAAGAATTAACCTGGTAAATTCAAACGTGCAAAACTTGTTAGGTTAGCTGCCTGACAGTAGCGATATGCCAAAAATATCCATATTAAATGTCAATATATGGTGTTTTGGTTTAGTTTACGGGATAAAAATAGATTTCGAGGCTAGTCTCTCATCAAAATGCGATCAATAAAATTCGTATGAAAGGTTTTCAAGTGGGTTGAATCATGCTTAGAATTAAAACATCATAAATGAAGATTATTTCGATAGATTTATGGTGACCAAATAGGTCATTTACTGACCTCACTATTCTCTTACAAAAGAGGTTTTTAATTCCCATAAACTATAGCTTGTCAACCCTTTTCTCGCCAAAGGTTATTTCTGCCTAGAATGTCTTCGAGGGAAAAAACGCCAAAAGATTTGATTTTAAGTCATCTGGGTGATTCGAATCCATGTTTGGATGTCAAGCGTATGGATTTTATCTAACAACCTCCTTGGCAAAGACGCAACGATGTAACTTAATTAAATTTTAACGGTTAATATTTCCAATTAGAATTCGAGAGTAGATCACTTGTTATCTAGGATACAACAAAGAAACGTGTCCATCAGCTTATAGTTTCAACCCCCAGCTTTTTGAGTTTTCATGCGACCAAAGATAAAAAAAAGCCAAAGATAAAAAATGGTGTCTGTATCTAAAAATGTGTTGAATAAGTTACGGCGACCATTATTAACTTTGGCCAAATGAGCTGATCGACGATTCACTTTCATATCCGGAATCGTAGGTCTCTTGAAGACCATCGCTTTCCGAATCTTCTCAGTTAAAACATCTCTTACCAGTTTCTTCCAACACCATTATTTCTATTAACCCGTAAATTATATTGTAAATATGACGAACTTTATTCAAATAATGAATACCCATTTCGATGCTATAGTGGTATATAGAGTATATACGCTGATGGCCGGAGTCTAAATTTAAGAACAATATATACATTGGTCGCTGATGCTGAATAGCATGGAGGGTAACCTAGGACCTTCGTCTTGTTCGTAACCATCCGAAACTCCGAGAGCCGTGATACTTACATACGGGACGTTCAAAGTATAGTCCCCGCGATTAAAAACAAAATGGTCCCTCCATATCCTCAATCGTCCTTCGATTAGTTCCATATTGGAGGTGTATATCATTACACCCTCTATAATATGCGCCAAAGATGTTGTTCCACGTAAAATAAACATGTTTGCGTCTCTAAATATAACGAATAAAACGACTTCAAAAATATTTGTTTACATAGTTTATCAAAATTAGATAAAGAAGTGAACTATCTGAATTATCAAACGTAATATCAGATTGGAAATTCAGCCATTCCTCTATGCTATTTTTTCAGGTATAACACCATTCTTTCTGTTTATTATAACTTTTCTGAAGCTATCTCAAGGGTTTCTGATCTGCAATTTTCATAATCTGTCTTTTGAGGAAATGATTGTTTCAGCACCGTTTTAGCAAAACCGTTGATCTATACCGATCATGGTTTTAGCACTCCACTAGGTACGGTGGCCAGCCAACAGACAGATTCAAAAATGAGGAGATACCAGTTTTCATTTCCATTGTTCAACATAAATTGAAAATGTTTTGTGTTAATATCAAGGTCACAGCTGTTTTAGTTTTGAAAGCATGTTATGAACGATCTAATCGACGTCTAAAACTGTTAGGTAAAAATATTTAGCTGAATAGTTGAAAATATGAAAAATGTTTCAACACCTAATATTGGCACATTGAGATAGTCCATAAAAATAAACTAAAGCACGTGAATCTATTTGGGTTTGAAGAGTAAATATTATTAAGGATTCAGAAAAAATAAACTCTTTTATGTTATTTACTTAATGAAAATAACTATCTTGTTAGAGAAGTAAATTTTAACAAAAAATGAATGATACTTCAATGAAATTTATAGGATATAAAAAGTATCAATTACCTATTACTTCGGTTATACTTCTGGACTGTTTATCTTGACCGCAAAAAAGGCGATTGAAACTTGGAGATATGATATTAAAATATCTAAAAGGGTAATATCCGGGTGTCTTTTGATACATGTTATTCAGTAAAAATTATAATTGCCATGGTTAGCCGGTGACACAATCAGCTGTCGGATTATAAATGTAACGACTACTAAAATCCTCAAACTTTGTATTCTTTAAATAAGGTTTTGATTCTGGTTAAACTTTTAGTTTTTTATCCACATTTACCATACTTTTTGAATCGTTAACATACACTACTTTGATATGATTGCAAGTAAATACTCTAACTTTCATCGACAAATGTCACTAAATTTGTTGTGATATCGTTTTATAGAATACTCGTCCAGATCTCGTTTCTCTCTAATTTTAAGGTGAATGTAATTTCCTATTTTGGACCAATAAAACTATTATTCGGTTACTGGCGAATATTGAAATTGTCAAACACACAAAATCTCTATTTTATCTTTGAATTAGTCATCGAGGTTACAATCGTACCGCGATAATTCTTAAAGCTCAAATACCAAAATTTTTACCTTTAAATATTAGTAGAAATGCTCAAATGAGGTGATTTGGTGACTAAATGATCCCAGATTATGAACAGAGGAATTCTCTTCAGCACACTTATTTTAAAATAACTCCTGAAATTTCCCTATGTCTCATAGACAAATATATTCCATATTTTGAGTTATAGGCTTAAAAGCAATTTTCAAAATTTCCCACCGATTTCGGCTTTATATGTTTCACAGGTATTGAAAAATACCATCGACATATGTTAAGCCAGCGGTAGAATACCTAGAAGTTTAATAGGTAATCCCACATACAAAATGTTGCCTGATTCTTTTTAATAACTGGACTACCTATGATATCGAATAGCACTAATGTACGATATTTCATTTTCTGTATCTAGGTTTCGTTTTCGGGATCATCAATAAGTTATTTTTTAATTGAAATAGATTATTCTCCTTGTTTTATTGATAATATCAAAATGCCATATTTTCGAATTTCCTACATGTAGAATGTAAATACACCTGATACATTCAGAATGACTATAAAAGGCTTTGATTTTAGAATTTTGTCTACACGCAGGATAAACAAACTTCCTGATGTGCTGTTCCTAAAATAAAATTGACATTTTAGCTCCTTATTCTCAGAAAACGTAATTTTGAGACAAATTATTTCAGGTAGGTGGTTAATTATTTTGGAATGAAGATTTGAAAAAAATGTTTACCGCCCCAAAACATCGAAAATCTACATTTTGAACTCAAATTTTTGGACTCATGAGTATATATTGGTGATATGAGTTACCGTCCTCAATTGTTTGACACAAACGATAAAATCTACATAATAAGAGTCAACAAGTTGAATCAACCAAAACCGGATACCGATGTCGACAGAAGAACGAGAATAATATTGAATAGCTTTTTCAATGCTGATTGGCCGATTCTGAATGGAATAACATTTTAGTGTATCTTATAATTTTTCATATCTGAATTGAGAAAAACTGACGATGATTGATAGATACGTATGGTGATAAGTAAGGGTTTTCCATTTTGTGTCATTAATTCCAATATATGAAAGAGAGTTCTTGTACTCCTTTCCAGCAAACAGTTATACAATTTTCAGAAAGGCAGAACCCCCCTCCCCCGTGGCTCTAATTAGGAGAATGTGTGGAGATAGAGATTTTTCAGTAAAATCACTTTGAAATCTACATTTTTCCTTAATATAAGGTTAAATCTTACCATAGAAAACTAGTACAGTCAAAATGTTTCAATGAAATGTCAGGAAATATTAAATGAAGATATATTGAAAATTTGCACTAATTTCTGTGGTCCGATTGGGAAAATTAATGTAGATTATTTCGATTAATTTAAACATCACACATCGGGATTTGGAAAAAAGTTTAGTTCGGTTAAACTTTCGACATCTCTATCTTGTTTAAGTTAATTAAAAAACAGAAAAAAATGTTCCAGAATGCCAAAATAGTATTATTTTGATTCGGTCGTTTGAATTATTTTTGTGTTTAATCAAAACAGTGGAAAACTCTATCTACAGTAGTCAGAGGGGAAAATTATGAATGAGTAACGCCGACAGGAATTGCAGTAATTTTTTGATCTCCAATATTTACTTCAAATGCATCAATAATGAGCTCGGGAAAAATATTTAGCTGATGTTCCAAAATTTAATCCGATATACATTGGCACATGATAAAGCCAATCAAATAGCATTCAGACTCTGGCTGTATTAAAGAATTCGGATTTAATTTCAAGGGTGCTAAATTACACGCGTGACTAAAATAAAATACCACACAGAAGCACAGATATTCTAGCAAATCCACCAATCACAAACTCTTCCTGATCCTGTACTACCCTGTCAGTTGATGAAGAAAATAGCTCCTAAAACTTCATATAGCGTATAAAATTTCTGTCTTCTAAACTTTGACAAAATCAAAATGATCTTTCTTTGGCGAATATTGTTAAGTTTATAATATGAGCTGAGACAATCATGGAAAAGATGGTATGCCATTTTTGGAGGGGTAAGATGGGAGATAATCACATCCATAAAATCCATTAGAAAAGCGCTAAGTACTTATTATGAAACAACAAATTTATGATTTGTAAATATGGAACAATCGAAAGTTTTTATTGTTATAAAATAGCTTATTTTTCAAATATAATCAAATTAGCGTTTGGCAGTATAATTTAAATAGTAATGTACTGATTTTCCAATTATTCTAGTTTGTGCTACCTGTGAAATTCATCTACATTCGGCTTCTTAATCTCGTGGGTTCATTATGGACTGTGTTTCTTCGTCGAAACTATTGTTCAATGGATAGATTTGCAAAGATTTCGTACGACCCAATCTCCTAAATTATCAACTTATTAATTGCAAACATAAAATCGATTATTGCTTGAAGGTGGAAACATTTCAGCCATTCCTTTACTGGTCTCAATAAACTCTTTAAACCCTAGGATCTTGAACAAAGTTCTTCAAACTTATCAGCTTCATGATTGTTTCTTCGAAGTGGTGCTTTGACTACTAAATCCAAACTTGTCAAGCGTCCACAAAAGGCTGGGATTGACATTCGCGAAACTGTTAATAATTTATTTTAATACTTACGCTTTACGCCGTAATCTTAAAGTCACGTTGTTTTGTTTCCAAGAATTAGTTTGTTCGTTTATTTAGTACAAGTTTAACGATTCTTGGTACTCATTCGAGGTATTGAGGTAGTCTCTGCTGGTTCTTATATTAATCCAATTACCTTACGATAAAAAGAATGTTGATAAAGGAGGATACTTTTTGAATCTATTGACATAGGATGGTGAATATATTCTTTGATATGTTGAAAATCCAGAACCAATATATTAAAACTGAGAAGCTTGTAATTTTAATATGTGAATCGAAGTGCTTTACTTTGAGATTTTAGCGCAAAATTTAGAAGAAAATTTTGAACACGTTCGAGTGAAATTCAGATGAATGGATATGTTTGAATGATTTTTGATAGGTTACAAAATACAAATGGAAGGATCAAATCAACAATTTAACGTTTTCTGAGTTGATAACCATGTATTGGTCTGAAAATCAGAATAATTATACTTATTTAGGTTTTTTACATTTAAGGATGTCGTCAAGAACCTCAACGGCCAAAACTGTGTAGATTGACATTCGTTATTTATTAGCTGGAGTCAGTTTTACCTTGACTATGTTGACATTACCATATTTTCTTCATTTAGGAGTGCACTTCTGCTAAAACATTATTTCAACGTACGAGAATATAAATAAATTTTGACAGAGTAACCTGAGTTTCATGCTGTCCAAAACATATTATTCCAAATTGTTCTCCTATCATGTTGAATTTTACATTGTATTGTTATGCAGCCATCGTTTATAACTGCACATCAATCGTTCAACGGTTACTACTCAGACATTACGATGACTCATGGTGGTCTCGGGCAACTATTAGATACAGAATAGCGGTAGTCCATATATGAACCGGATTTACAAAGTCCTACTTCAGAACAATCAAATTGATATAGTTTATTCATTCTCGAAAAGCATCTTTGTTCGAAGTTGAAATTGCTGGACTGGGGAAATAATTCCGCTTACGGTCCACTCTCTGATAGTTTTGGGACATTAGCTTTCATATCCCATGCTTTTCGTCAATTACTTGTTGATCTCTAAATTAAATATATGAGTACTCAATGATGTTCGTTCAGAGTCACCTGTTTCACCTAAAATTAATTAGCTGAGAACTGCTAAAATGACCAAATCACACAGTAAATAAAAATAGGTTAAAAAAAAAATTAGTTTTTTTGGTCTGATATCCGGCTAAATTCCACTTGTGGTTATAAATTTCTTTTTCCATATATCCAAGCTAAGTTCCTCAAATCTGGCCAGTCATACCAAATCTAGACTTATTAAGGTAATAACAGTAGCTCCATTCGATAATACTGATCTTGCTACTTATAAAGGCACAACAGAGTTGGAGAACTGGGGTCAACTATCTGTAAGTAACAACAGTATAAGAGTACTGGGTTCTAATCTCTGTCTAATCTAGCGCATGTTTATAGATAACGCATGCTACATTGCCTCCCCACCTTTTATAACGTCGGTCCCTTGTGCCTTGGTGATTTCATCATATTGTCTCGAGGGTACCTTTGTTGCTCTAGTCGACCTCCTGAGATGTGGACTATCCATTTTCTCCCTGTACTCGACAGAAGTTTCTGGTTCATCTATGATAACCGCATCAGTGTCCAGAGTCTCTGATTGAGGCCCTTTTTCGAGGTCTATTTGGTCTTGTATTATCAGGTCTCCATGTTCTTTGGCATTTGTCATTTTTGCTTTAAGCTGATCTGCGTGCTTCCTCAAAACCCTGTCTTGGCTACGAACTTCATATGTAAGTTCTGATGTTTTTCTAAGTATCGAACCCGGCCTAAAGCCAGGAGAATGCTCATTCTTGACCATAACATCATCATCTGGTTTAAATTGGCGAAAGTTGCATCCTTTGTCGTGGAAACGCTTTTGGTCAAAAGCCGAATCATGAAGCTTATTTTCAACACTGGGTTTCAAACTTTCAATCGGCATTCGCAGTTTATGACCAAACATCAATTCTGCTGGCGATTTTCCTGTTGACTTATGGATTGTATTTATGTACTAGAATAGTGCAGTGTATAACCTCTTGCCTTTGTCCGCGCCGGTAATTTTACTGTATTTCTCTTTAATAGATCGAATAGACCTCTCAGCCATGCCGTTAGAACGTGAGTGGTACGGAGTTGTGAGGACATGTTTGATGCCTTGATCTTTACAGAAGCAAGTAAATTCATGAGACGTGAATTGTGGACCGTTGTCTGTCACCACAACTCTAGGAATGCCAAACCTTGAAAGACACTCTTCTAAGCGTATTATGACATTTGTAGATGTTGCTTTTCCCATCGGAAACACTTCAACCCATTTGGTAAACGCGTCACAAATTAACAACCACATGTCTCGATCCGGTGACTCTGCAAAATCGAGGTGCAAGCGATCCCATGGCTTGTAAGGTAAGAAACTGGGTGTGATCGGAGTCTCAGCAATATTTGGACCATTTCTTTGACAACTTTCACAGCTTTTGACATGTAGTTCGATATCTTCACCCATTCTGGGCCACCATATCGTTTCCCTCGCTAACGCTTTCATCGCTTCTATTCCCGGATGCCCCGTGTGCAAGTAGTCATTTAACTCTTGTCTGAGTGCCGGTGGTATAATGATTCGATCGTTCCATACTAGGATTCCATCATCGTAAGAAATGTTAAAACGTTTGTCATAGTAAGGGTGTAGGGACTTATCGATCTCTTTCCGATCTGGCCAACCCATGTTAAGATATTTGATAACTTTACCCAGAAGGGCATCGTTAGTCGTGGCGATTCGCAACATCTTTTTAATTAGATTAAACGACTGTGTGACCAAATTGATCAAAGTAGCGAGATCATCAAGATCGTTTTCCGTTGACTCTTCGATTGGCAATCTTGACAACGTGTCTGCAAATTTGTTTTCCTCAGCTTTCTTATAATGGATAGAGTAGTCATAACAGCTTATTAAATGCCACCATCGAGCTATTCGTCCTGAGGCTGCTGTTGACAGCCCATTTCTATGACTTAGAAGTCTCTCCAGTGGTTTGTGGTCAGAGAAAATTTTAAAACTTCGACCGTACAAATATTGATTAAACTTCTTAATGGCAAATATTATTGATAGAGCCTCCTTTTCCGTAACAGAGTAATTTCTTTCGCTTGAGTTTAGGGTTCTGGAAGCACATACCACGGGGTAATCTCGATTATCGGCGCCCGGTTGCATTAGAACGGCACCGACTCCCTTATTTGATGCATCGGTATAAATATGAATATCCCGTGATTCGTCGAAATGCACCAACAAGCAATTAGAGGACAGTCGACTTTTGATATCTTCATATACTCTTCCATGCGATTCATTCCAGATCCAGTTTGCGTTTTTTAATGTTAAGTCATAGAGGGGTCTGCATAGCTCATGTAATCGTGGAATGTAGCGAGAGTAAAATGAGATTGCTCCTAGGAATGATTTTAACTCAGTTTTGTTACTAGGCGGTGGTAGTTGTTTTAACGAGTCTATTTTGTCGTTTAGAGGGCGAATTCCATTTTTACTAATACGATGTCCTAAGTATTCCACTTCTTCCATAAAAAACTGGCACTTGTCCTTCCTTGATGTCACGTTACACTGTCTAAGTCTGTTAAGAACTTCTCTTAGATTGTCTTCATGCAGCTTATCATCACGGCCTGTGACAATTATATCGTCTAAGTAAAAGGCGACATTAGGTATCCCGCTTAGAATCTTTGCCATTGTAGCTTGGAATATTGCTGGGGATGAGGAGACTCCAAACGGTAGGCGCTTGTAGTGAAAGAATCCACACGGCGTGTTGATCACTAATAATTTTTTTGACTTTTCATCTACAGCCAGTTGCAGGTATGCATCTTTGAGATCTAGCACTGTAAATCTATTACCACCTCTGATCGTATTTAATATTTCATCTATAGATGGCAGCGGGAAGGGTGGTGGATCAATGTATTGATTTATTGTACCACGAAAGTCACCACATATTCTGATGCCGCCATCGTGTTTTTTCACGCATACAATCGGACACGCCCATGGGATTTCCTCGGTCGTAGGATCTACTTTCTCCAGGACACCCTCTTCCACTAGCCTTGTTAATTCGTTCTCAACAAGCGGTTTTAATGTGAATGGAATCGGTCTGGGTTTATGAACGACTGGTTTGGCATCATTCTTGAGGATAATTGTTGCCACGTGGTTTTTGATTCCTCGTGTGTTTGGTGTAAACACATCGATGTATTCTTTGAGTATGTCACTGTCCGCATTCAAGGTGTTCACCCGTGGAAGTGAGAGTGTAATATCAAAAATGCACATCCAGTTCCTGCCAAAAATGGGAATGTCATTGATTTTTGTGACAATCACATCAAGGTAATGTGATTTTCCACCAAACTCTACGTTGACCTTTGTTGAACCCAATGTTTCAATTGTTTGGAAGGTGTAGGCTTTCAGATTTGAGGTTTGAGCTAATTCCGGGCACCCTATTTGTTTCCAAGTTTCCTCGCCTATGCATGATACCTGTGCACCCGTATCCATACTCATTGTTATTTTCCGTCCATTAATGTTTACGTCGGCTACGAAATCATTACTGTGGGGTTTTATATGGTTAATTTTATTGGGATGTTTAAAAGACTCAGAATACTTTGAGAAACTATTTGGATTATTACTATCTGAGAAAGCGTTTATTTTGGATTTCTTCTTTAGCGTCGCTTTTCCTGATTTCAAACAAGCCCTTGCAAAGTGCCCATGACCCCCACACGCGAGACACTCTTTATCTTTTGCAGGGCAATCTCCTTGATATTTATGTTTTAACCTTCCACAGCGCAGGCATTCCTTCTCTGCATCAAGGGTAATCGTTGTTTTCTGTCTCTCATTCTTACTTGAAACTAGGAAGACTTCGTTTTGATAGCTTGTATCGTTCTGATCCTTAGTTTTGGTGTACATCTTTTCGGCGTCTTTCATCGAATTGAACGCAACCTCCGCATGTCGAATCACATCGTCAGCCTTAGAGTCGTTACTCGAGAAGAGTTTTAACAAGTCCTGTTGAATAGACTTTTCGTTTACGCCCATTATGAATTGATCGCGTATTCGGAGCTCAAGGGTTGAACCAAAATCGCAATACACAGCTCCCTCCCTTAAGGTTGATTCAAAATCTTTCATAGATTGATCAGCCCTTCTGTAAATGTGCGTGAATTTGAATCGCTCATATACTACGTTGCGATGTTTGCCGTACTTCTTCGACATAGTATCAACCACGTCCTTGTATGTTAAGTCGTTGGGTGTTTTACCAGGTATACTCTCCCTGACGAAACGGTAGTGTCTGGCTCCCAGTGAGTTCAGGAGATGTTTTTTGAGGTTAGCGTTAGCTTGGTCGCCCTCCAGGGCCATCCCGTTGATCGAAGCAGCTAACTCAAACCTTTCCAGGTAAAAGTTCCACTCATCCTTGGTCTCTTCGAACTGCTCGAAAGTAAAAGGTTTGTTGTTGGTGTTGGCTTCTTCCATTTAGTTCGAAAATGACTCTCGTCGCCAATGTAAGTAACAACAGTATAAGAGTACTGGGTTCTAATCTCTGTCTAATCTAGCGCATGTTTATAGATAACGCATGCTACACTATCCATACTTTTTTGTAGTTTGAATTGATGAACGTCATTAAATTCTTCATCCAATCAAAGTATTCCTGGCACAATATAACGAAAATTTGTCACATGGGGAAGATGGTATCTGAAATTAAACTTCTCATTTCTTCCCAAAGGCAAAATATACACGTCCTAAATCATACGCATAAAGATTTCTAGTTACTTAAATCTAGCTTTTCGTCATAACTATGAATGTCGATCCTCTTAGAAATCGATATGGAACGTGAATCTGCCATACTACGATTCCATGATTTCAAAAAATACACCAGATTCAGGGTTTGATTCATCTTTAAGGTGGCGACAGCGATCATCTATTAAATAATCGTCAGCGTGCTCACGATGACCAAAATGTGATTTTTTCCAATCAAAATGGGACCCTGCGATCAAACAAATAATTTAATTGTTTGGAAATGTGCAGGATCGATATTTTGATTGAACGCCGAGAAACGGTAGGATCTTTTATACAATGATATATCTCGTATGTCTAAAAACGACAGTGCCTTTTCACCCTGTTTATCAATTAACTTGAAATGAGTGTTTTGTGCCCTCTCATTAAAGGGATGAATTAAAAAGCAGTAGTCTTGGTGTGTATTATTCCGCTCTGAGATTGGTTCAGCATTGATGATCGCTCTGTCATCCTAATTCGACTTCTTCATATTGTCTCATCGGAGATATTCCTCCGTACTAAAATTGCGTCGTTATTTACACAAATCCTAATGCGGAAGCTGAATTTCAAGCTGTTAAATCTTGCTAGACACTTATGAATGTCTCAATCAGCGAGGATATAAATCCAAACCGTCAGTTCACACGTTGAAAGATTCCTCTTTATTCTTCAAAATAAATAAGCAGTTTGATAAATGAGGAAACACGATAAATAATTCCCAGTAGTATTTTGGGTAACTAAATGATCATAAATTTCATTTCTTTGCTAACCAGGAGATATTCAATCTTATAAAGTGAGAATATACCGAATTGACTGATAAAAATGTTCGCATATAAATCTATTCTTTGATTTAATCCATATACTCTCATTATTTATGAAATTGAACAATCTGAAATATTTTCATTTATATTTCCTATGACCTAAGATGAATCCAAGGGCTTATCATAAAAATATTTTGGCTATGGCAAATTTTGTACCATTAACTAATAGGCGATCCAAAATAAGTTATAAAAGTTAAACTAGTTTTCAAAGCGAAGTGGCGAAATCATCCAGGTGAGAACGTCACGTTTTATTATGTTTATCACAAAGATTGTATTCCTGGACATTCAGTAAACTCTGTACCTACATCCACTCAATACTGAGCAAGCCCGTCATTCGGGTATTTTTACAGAAACCTCTTAAATAATGGATTCCTAATCTGTAGTTCTTACCACCACATGTAGGGGTATCGATCCAATTATAGTAATCATATTACTGGTTACATATTTTTATGGCCAGTTATGACATCGGGAGCAGAAAGATTCTAACATGAAAATATTTTTAATATAGTTTGAGAATATTGAAATGCTCTAATATTTAGTAATTATTCTTCGTATTTTCTGAAGTCAAAGAATGTGGTTTTGGAGCAGTATTCCTGTTTATCTCAGTTCATTGATTTAAAAATATTCTGAGAATAGGGGTAGAATTCCAATAAAATGAGAATAAATGAACGTAGTGTTCCAGAAACAACCTTGACTTTATGATTATTTTTCCAGTTTTCTTTATATTTCTTGCGGCTAATCTTCGGAATGTGTCCGATTTTAATAGCGTTCCAGACACAACCTATAACAAGGAATATGATGGGGTCGAATTTTTCTCAAATATTTCTTAGCTGAAAGTCTGGTATTGATTCCTCGGATAAACTGATAATACGTAGGAGAACGATGACTGTTTCTTTTTTTATATTATCGAGAGAAATGTGAACTATTTCATTTGCTGTTTACTCATGAATTTCTTTTTCAAAAAATTATTTGGATTTTTGTATTCTTAACACGATTTACGAGGTTTCCAGTGCAGGTAAAATCAAAAGTTGCAGAGATCCAATTTTGCGATAAATGAGAGTTAATGAAAAGTTGAGAATATATCAATCAGAACCATAACCTGATGGATACTCGCCGAACTATTGACGGCAGTCCTTGTATTCTTTCCTCGACACCACTCCCATATTTTAACAAGCAGAAACAAAATATACTCCATATTATATTCGAATGATAACATATATCGAGGAGCAATCAACAATCCCTGATTGCAATAAAAGAATGCTTAAGAAAATAGTGGTATTTAATTATAAAACCCAACAGTAGAAACCAATCTCTGCCTGTGAATTTGCAGAAATTAATTCTGAGAAATACTTAAATAAGAAATGAAGTTTGCATATCTCCAACGTAGTTTAGTATTTTCATGGGTTCATTTTAAAAAAGAATTGCATTAATGATTTTTTTGTCCATATATTCATGTGCGACGGGGTATTTTTTGACACAACGAGTTTATTTTTCATGATATATACACATAAAATTTGGTTGGCATGAATTTTAAATGGAAGGTCGTAGTGTGATGGTGCATGCTGAAAAATGCTGACTTATAAATGAGAATTGATAAGAGGACTATTTTAAAAATAGATGGAAACATGGTCTAATCAGCACATAGTTTTTCCAAGTTTTTTTCATCCAGGAGGTCTAATTTAATTGCGAATACGCTGTTTGATATTATAGTTAAAATTACTTGACCTGGCAATTAAATATTAACACGAATTCTCCTTAAATGAATATGTCAACAACTTCTAAATTGCATCCCTATATTAACACAAAAGTGTCAACCACAAAGAAACAGTTCAAACAACGGTGTTGACGCCAACGATATATATTTTAGCTGGTTCAAAATTTAAATAAATTTCATGATACAGATAAAATTTTATTTACGAAGTTGTAGGATGCTGTTTAAGAGAATATAAAGCTAGAAATTTCGCAATTTACTGATAGTTTATGGAAAAATAATATTTAGGAACACTATTTAACAGATGCATAAAATACCTACAGAAGTTGTTCAATTAATAAAAATAGACATAAAAGTGTATCCATTACTTTTGGTAATGTTTCTATTTGAAAATATACCGATTTTTCAAAAAAGTAAAGGAGAAAAAAAGTAATTTTAATCTCAAAACTATGATGATTTTCAAACCAGATTCTGAAGAAATATTTTGCTGCCATGTGAATAAATTCGTAACTTAAGAGCTATTGTTGGAAAATGTACTCAGCTGCCAAGAACATATAGATTGTTCTTTTGGACGGATACTTATCTATTCGCACTCAAATATCCGATTCCTCGTTACAGCTATTTCCATCTGATTCAATGCAACATGCATATCAAAATTAACTTACCAACCACACCGAGTATTTGATACACACAAGCAACCAGTCAATCGTAAACGGCATACGATATTTTCGTCGGAATTGTATAAAGGGGTCGATGTTTTCAAATAGATCGACTTGCGAATACAGTTGTTTGTTGCATTTTATCGGATCAAGCATTTCATAAGGTCCCACGCTTGAAGAGTTTCACTTACTTCATGACGTGTACTGACTAGATGATAAAATCAGAAACAATTAGTCGTTCACCCCATATCTGACGAATGTGCGCAAAATCAAAAAATATAGACAGTGATCTAATCGTTGCATAATTGTTGGCAGCACCTGGTTGGTACCTTGCCGGATATGAAGAAACTTAATTAAAAAAGCGAGCTTTTATACAACACTCAGACAAGACAAATTATTAACTGGTATCTCAGTCTAAATATTTAAATATATTTATTATGTTTTCTCTGCAAATCCGATTTACCATTTGTAGATAAGTGTGAACGTCGGGAAGCATTTCTTCCATGCCTCATGACTTACAAATATATTAATTCTTACCTAATTACTGACACATTGTGGTTGTTATTCAAATTAAATATCTTAACTGTTTTTTAGAAGATACATGTACATCAATAGTTACGGCTTCATTTTCTCTTTTTTAGAAATTCAAAGATATTTTATAAACAATCTACAAAAATTGAGGAAATTCGAAAATCTCTCTGTGTTGCATTTGTAAAATTCTTTGAGAGCTAAATTAAAGTGATGGTTTTCCGAACTTTGTAAATCCATTATACACTCGTGTTTGGTCTGTTTTGTCAAATACAGGGTTTTCGGTTCAATCTCGATCGTTTCGTTTGAATTTCGTTT